>JAOVYU010000041.1:3898275-3910449 GCA_025674565.1 Synodontis membranacea | reverse complement strand
TTAATAGACCATAAATAAAATATTACAGTGGTATTCTGGTTTCTTAAATGTTATAACATAGGCCTATACCTTGTATAGACAAGCTGCATGACAATGGAATTTTTTGAAGATGTAGGGAAAAGTAATTGTAATTGGAAAAGTAATTGTAGAATGTAGGGAAAGTATTTGTAGAACTTAACATTAATGGGTGTTGTCATCTCTTCTGTCGGCACTTGAAAGTCTCTGATTATCTACTTCTGGAAATGTACATTTTCCAGATTTAATTGAATAGCTTGAGCTGGTGATTTTTACCTCATATCTTTATGCAGTGTTTCACATCTGAATGTTCCTTTTGTATCCTCTGTCTTTCCCCAAATGCAGCGTTGATGAAGAAACTCGGGCCTCTGAGTCAAACCCCTTCTCAGACAACAGTAAAGCCCCTTATCAGCATCGCTCTGACTGCTACCGGGAAGGAAGCTGTGGCCCCCCAGGCCCCCGGGGGCCGGTTGTGGGCCCTCCGAGCCCAGCTTGCCTCACCTGGGCTCAGCGCACCCGTAACCAGCCAGCTAGCCTGGCCTTACGCAAACAGGAGGAGGAGGAGAACAAAAGGTGCAAAGCTCTGTCTGACAGCTATGAGCTCTCAACTGACCTCCAGGACAAGAAGGTACAGGAGATATGATGTCATGCTAAGAATCTGTAGTTTAAAACCATAATGATGGCTGGAATGGTCAGTGTATTTTCTCCACCTTCAGTAAGGTTCTGATTTCTGACTATAGTGAGAACCAATGCCAAAATAGAAAAAAGTAATAGACCGGAGTGTTTTTCCAAGTCTTTCCAAGACCTTCTTCACTACTTTGAAGGTCAAACTGTCCTAGAACCAGCTATCCATACGATTTGTTTATGTATGTGACCCCCTTGGGCACCTTCGACTTTTAAAGACAAGCTGATCTTAAGTGGTCTGATTGACTTAGAGCTGACAATTCCCTTGGTATTTTCCAGGTGGAGATGCTGGAGAGGAAATATGGTGGCTACTTCCTGAGCAGACGAGCAGCACGTACCATCCAGACTGCCTTCCGTCAGTATCGCATGAACAAGAACTTCGAGCGCCTGCGCAGCTCAGCTTCCGAGAGCCGAATGACACGGCGCATAATCCTGTCCAACATGCGTATGCAGTACTCATTTGATGAACGCCAGCCTCAAGCACAGCCTCAGACCTGCCACAGCCCCGGCATGGGACCTCCACATTCACCTGATCTAGAGCCCGATTCACCTGCCCCACCAGAATATACCCATTTAGAGGACTCCTTCTCTAAACAGGTGGAGTTTCTATCTAGAATTAATAAACCTCAGTAACTGGAATTGTGATATAGTATCTAACTGCTCTGGTTGATGGCTGCTCTCATATTGTAAAGGATGCATTTAACAGAGGCTTTCAATGTTAAAATTCAGATATTGGTGCACTGGCATGGTAAACCTTCGGGGTTCCTAACTGATACAATTGATGCATTATTGTTTAAACTCTAGGTGAAGTCCCTGGCTGATTCTATTGATGATGCGCTAGCATGCCGTCCGGGTAGAAATGACTCCCAGGATGGCCTTGGGGACAGTGGTGCTGTAGATGACTTTGGTGAGTGCATCTGGAGCAGCAACAGCCATCCATCTCTCCGTCGGGGGCTAGGGGAGCGGGAGCGAGGCAGCACAGGGGGTGGTCTGAGCATGCACGAGGATAGCACGGCTACGTCATACAGCGATGTCACACTCTATATGGATGACGGGTTGCCCTCATCACCCCTATCTTTGGACCGGGCACCAAGCAGTACAGACACTGAATTCTGGGGGGGTATGACCAGTGGGGTTGGTGGGCGAGAGGACAGCCGGGACACTGAGGGAGGTGGCAGCAGCAACAGCCGGCGCAGTACACCATGTACAGAATGCAGAGATTACCGCCTCAGAGGGGCACATTTGCCTCTGCTCACAATTGAGCCACCCAGCGACAGCTCAGTGGACATGAGCGACCGCTCAGACCGCGGTTCCCTAGGCCGGCAGCTGGTGTATGAGCAGGACTCAAGCGGGGGTTCCCCTCAGGGCACACTAAAGCACAATCCCAATGCCAAAGCGCAAGGGCAAGCACGTCCAGCTAGCCGCCCAGTAGGAACAAACATGCCACACCATGTGACTCACCATCACCACCATCATCACCACCACCATCATCACCAGTATCCTGACACTCCATCATCTTCCTCTTCCCCCCAGCAGCCCCCCACTACACCGCTCTCATCCTCTTCTTCCGCACAGCTGCCTTCTGGTGGCTTGGATCAGCAATGTTGCTCAGACGGCGATAATGACTCTCTAAACTCCACCACAAACTCCAACGAGACCATTAACTGCAGCTCTGGCTCATCGTCCAGGGACAGCCTGCGGGAACCACTGCCGCCTCTGGGCAAGCAGACGTACCAGAGGGAGAGTCGCCACAGCTGGGACTCTCCTGCTTTCGACAATGATGTGGCACAGAGGAGGCAGTATCGCATCGGACTCAACCTCTTCAACAAGTGAGCAAAATGGACAAAACTATGCAGATTTTCAGGGATTTCCATCCAAGTGAATTGCCAGAATTACACTTTCCAGAACACTAGATATGTTCTTTATAAGCAAAATAATAAATAAGCTTGTATTTGCAAGATCCTTAATAAGAAATTAATATACTTACATTAATATATAATACACTAAAGTGGCTATTTATGCCTCTTTTTAATACTTTAATAAAATAGTTTAAATGAGTAAGTAGGTGATATCCAAATTTAGTGGACTTATTTTATGGTGGTCATCCTAATATGTAACTAACCACATACTAATACTCTCTCATGGAATATTCATTTCATTCTTGTTTTTCCTGGTATGTTAATCTGAACTGTATATCTCTTAAAAACAGAAAACCAGAGAAGGGCATACAATACCTGATAGAGCGTGGCTTTGTGTCGGACACGCCCGTTGGCATTGCCCGCTTTATTTTGGAGAGGAAGGGCCTAAGCCGACAGATGATCGGGGAGTTCCTGGGCAACCGACAGAAGCAGTTCAACAAGGATGTACTCGAGTCAGTAAATGTTCCACAAGAAAATTGCAAAAACATAATTAAGAACAAATAAACCTAAAGACCTAAAAGAACACTGAGAGTTAAATTCTATAGTGCTATGCAGGAATTAGGAAATACAGTACATAGTACAGCTATGAACATTAAACCAACACTGTAGGTTTACACTGTAGGTGTACTTTACATCAAATCTGATAAAAAAAAAGACTGCAGCAGATGCAAAAAAAAAAAAAAAAAAAAAAACACCAATAAAAATTTATACATATTGTTTATCCATATTTCAGTTGTGTGGTTGATGAGATGGACTTCTCCGGAATGGATCTAGACGATGCTCTAAGGAAGTTTCAAGCCCAGATTAAGGTGCAAGGAGAGGCCCAAAAAGTGGAACGACTTATTGAGGCTTTCAGGTGTTTTTGTTGTTTGCTATCTATTTCTTTCAGCAATACATCTGAGTATTAGCAAGTATTAGTACTTGACTGTAAGTAGAGTATTTAGATATCTTTGTTTATTTCTATCTTTCTCTCTTCCCTCTCAGTCAGAGGTACTGTGTGTGTAACCCTGCACTGGTGCGGCAGTTCCAGAATCCTGACACTATCTTCATCTTGGCTTTTGCCATCATCCTCCTCAACACAGACATGTACAGCCCAAGTGTCAAACCAGACAGAAAGATGAAGTTGGATGACTTTATTAAAAACCTGCGAGGTGACATTTCTGACATATTTGCATATGCGAAAACAGTATACACACGTACGCATAAACACTTAGTCATATTTAGGCCTTTTTAAAATAATCCGATTTTTTATCATTCAGCATATATAATAATGGATAAATCAATAATTTATTCTTAGAATTTATTCTAAAAACAACACAAAATTTGTAGACTTTGTAGAATTGAAAAAAATATAATAAATGTTCAGTAACAGTTCTAACAGTAAGTGCCCTGTGTCTTTCAGGAGTAGATAATGGACAAGATATCCCACGTGACCTGTTGATGGGGATCTACCAACGCATTCAGAAGTGGGAACTGAGGACCAATGATGACCATGTCTCTCAGGTCCAGGCTGTGGAGAGAGTCATTGTGGGCAAGAAACCAGTTCGTATATGTTCCATTTTTTAACTGACTGCTAATAACTGTCAAAGTTAATGAGTTAAGAATGTTACTTCTGTTGCTCAAAATGTCACACTCTTCTCGTTCTGCAGGTCCTGTCTCTTCCTCACCGCAGGCTGGTGTGCTGCTGCCAGCTATACGAGGTGCCTGACCCTAACCGACCACAGCGCACTGGTGTACACCAGAGAGAGGTGTTCCTCTTCAACGACCTGTTGGTGGTATGCTTGTCAATAACAACCAACTCATTATGTTTCCTCATATGAAGGCTAGGTCTTATTTTGACATTTTTATGTTCCTCATCTTGCAGGTAACGAAGATCTTCCAGAAGAAGAAAACATCGGTGACATACAGTTTCCGGCAGTCATTCCCTCTGGTGGAGATGCAAGTTCACATGTTCCAAAACTCCTGTAAGCTTTGCACATTTGCATTTTTATGCTTGTTTCCTTACTGAGTTCTAAACTAAGGTGGGTCTGAAAACGTCTTTCTGCTTTCTTTCTTTCTTCCTTTCTTAGACTACCCGCATGGCATCAGGCTAACGTCAGCAATCCCAGGTGGTGAACGCAAGGTGCTAATTGTGTTCAATGCACCAAGTCAGCAGGACCGCACACGCTTCGTCAGTGACCTGAGAGAGAGCATTGCCGAGGTGCAGGAGATGGAGAAATACAGGGTTGAATGTGAGTACAGCCCCCTCTGTTGGTAGCGTTACTGAAGTACACTTTGCTCATGCTGCCTGACCACTGCATGGTGGACAGGAGCCATAGAATAAGACGTTCAGACATGGTAAAGCCTGTTTTATACAATAACAGCTATTAAATACCACAGGAGAAGTGACAGAAGGCATTCATCCTGTCTGTCATGTTCGGCAGTCCTATTTGAAGCACGTACAGAAATACTGAGGTTTCATGTGGGAATTTGCCGAATTTCACATAGACTCACATAGGGTGGTCAAACATACACAAACCTTGTATACTGGTGGTCTGTATACAAATCTAGCAAGGCATTTCAGTGGATTGAACCAAGTACTGTAGAAATACTGTAGAAGAAGTGTTATGGAACATAATAGTCAAAGATCAGTAACTTAGATCAGTAAGTTTAAATAATTCTGAGGACATCGAGATGATTTTTTTTTCACCTACAGGGTACACCTGATTAAATGGCAACTCGGTCATAGCCATGCTGTCAGCGTTAATTCTCTCTCTAAAGTGCTGCTCTTTTTTTTTCCTTCAGCGGAGCTTGAGAAGCAAAAAGGTGTGATGCGGCCCAGCCTTCTTAGCAGCAGTGTTGTGGGTGGCGGTGTGGGCGGAGTAAAGAATGAAGTAGTGAATGGCAGCATTGGAAGATCTAGTTTGGATGACAACTATTCACCCAGTGAAGGCCTGAAACGCACTGCTCTCAGCTCCTCACTTAGGGACCTGTCTGATTCAGGTGAGAAAAGCACAAATACACACATGGTTGCAAACTAATACATGGACGCATACTATATACTCTAATTAAAATTATTCATATGCTGTATATTTTACAGTAAAATGACATGAACACAAGTAAATGTCATCACACGTACCTTTAGAACTGTACACACATACAAGAGAACACACTGCTTGTTAAGGCCCTTGACATGTCCTAACCGGATACAGGGAAACGTGGTCGCAGAAACAGCGTTGGTTCCCTTGACAGTACAATGGAAGTAAGTCTGAGTGGAGCAGAGGTCTGTATCTTTAGCTTTCGCCCAAAAAATCCATCACTAAAGTGGCCACCTCACTCACCTCGCATGTCTGCCCCAAGAACCTACCTTGAAAAAAAAAAAAAAAAAAAAGTGTTGCTATCCCCAAGAAATCCATAAATTTGCATCTCTGTATTTCATGCCTGTGTGCATGCTGATATGCTCCCTGCTTTAGAATGATAATTTACTATACATTGGCTTGGAAGAAAATAAAAAGATGTCAGCCTTCGAATCTGTGACTGAGTGAGCCATTGCATATTGAATCTTGTTGTTGCCATTATCTTTGTGGTGGAGTTTGCATTGTATGTGGTCTTCCTGCATGAATAGGCATGATGAGTAGTTGGTGCATCATTGGTCTTTATTCTGTGTCACCCAACATCTGCATCTGGATGTCTTTTTACATTTTTTCATTGTATTTAGGTTTGATACAGAAGTGAAGTTGTTCCATGACTCTAATCAACTCACCCATTTCCCCTCCCCTGTCTTATGAAACTGTCCTACTCTGTATCCTTTTGTCATTCTATCTCTCCCATATTTCTTCTATGCTTCTCGATACTACTGTTCACACTCATCCTGCTATTATCCCTTGTTCTTGTCTGTCTGCACTTGCACTTCTTTCTGTGTTCTCTGTTTCCTCACACCTCCCTCCTCCCCTCTGTGTCTCCTCCTCTTGCTGTCCTGCCGTCTCCTCCTCCTCTCCCCCCACTCTCTTTGTCTTAGGGTTCCATCATTAGCAGTCCACAGCCTCACCAGCGTTACCCAGTAGCCACTGTGCTATCGAGCTGCTATGGAACCGAAGAGTACCGGCCTCACCGCCCCATCCTGAGCCCCGGAGTGGGGGTGGGGGGTGGGCCGGGGCAGCAACACACCACGGCGCCCGCACCTCCTGGCACTGCACCTCCAGCCTCCAGCAGCAGCAGCAGCAGCGAGAGAGGTGCCACCAGTGGGACAACAACCAGCGCCACCTCCTTCCTGGGATCACTGTTTGGGACGAAACGGGCCAAAGCACCAGGCCCCATCATCCCGCCGGGGCCACCTTACCCCGCCCCTACGGTGCCACCACTGCCACCACCACCACCGCCTCTTTCCCCTTTGCCCCTGTGCCCTCCAGAGTCCACTGGCACGTCCAAGATCCAGTACTGCCACACTATGGGTGCGGGCATGGCTGGGCACCCCCCGCCACCGTACTGCCACCCGCACCAACGCTGCCAACACGGTGGTCCACAACGCCAGCATGCCACACTACAGCGGGTCACGCTGCCACGTCGCCCCACCCACAACTCCTCCCCCTATCTGCCACCGCTCTCCCAACCTGCCTTTCAGGCTCGGCTAGGGAATTTGGGCAATGGGGGCTTAACGTGCGTGCCTCCTCTCCCCCTTTCTCCTCACTCCCCACTATCCCAACACCCGCCATTTGCCCTCTGCCACGCACAGCTCACACACTCGGCCAGAGGGGGCGCCGTTGTGGGCAAAACGCCACTAACACTGTCACACTCACAACCACACCCGCACCAACACGCACACTCCCACGGGCATACGCCCCACCCTGCCCATCCGCCACACTTTGTGTTCGCCAGCCCACCGCCGCCCTTCCCAGCGCCCACTCTGCCACCCCTGCCAGTCTCCGCCCCAACCACCGCGGCCCAACACGTGTCGCCGGCCGCCCCGTATCCGCCCCCGTATCCTCCGCTTTCCTCCATCCCACCTCCCCCCCTCCACTCCCCTTTACCCCCCCCTTCCTCCCCCCTTACCCCTCTTACGCCTCTCTCCCCTCTCCCCCCCCCCTCGCACCCCGCCCCGCCACCGCCACAGGTCACGGCACCATCGCCAGGTCAGACTGGCACTGCAGACCGGGCCAAATCCAAACCTGCCAGCCGGATCAGCACGGTAGTATGAGCAGGGGCAAGGGAAAGGTGCGCTCCTGGGGCTCGCTACGAGGTCCCCTAGTGGTAGGAGGAGGAACAGCAGAAAGATTGGAAGACATGGGAGGAGGAAGCCGGACCAGGACAGAGGGCAGCAAGAGGAAACGCAACCTACTGAGACTCTGTTACTTTCATCTGCGCTTCCCACAAGTATAGAGGGAGACAGGACTTGGGAGACAATGTGCGTGTACACAATAAGCACATTTAGAAATACACTTCACGTGTAAAACAGGGTCCATCGTCACACAGTGGGTTACAGTATAAGAAAACCAAATCTCAGAAATGATAAAAAGACGCACAACTGACTTTACCTGAAAGTATGTAAGTTACTGGCTCAGTGACAAGCAATGAATTTCTTTGTTTTCTTCTTTTTCTTCAATTACACATCAAAGTTTTAGCCATAGCATATTATAGAAATAAAATGCAACCAGCTCTGAAACACATGGGCATGTATACACATAATCGCACTAAAATCCTGACTAACTAAGTATGCACAGGGAGTGAATACACTGCCTATAGCCATAAGAGAATGTATTCTCAAAATCAGCACACGAAGAAACATGAAGAGCTCGTCTCAGTCTGTATATTAATGTAGGAATGACAGTAGACCCTGTAGATCAGGGACACCTGCAATGAATGAGTCTTTATCCTCTACCTGACATACAGTGTAAATCCATTCAAAAAGTTTAATGTGTTTTAAGCTGTAGCTTAGCAGACACAGGAAATATACGCAATAAAGAGTTATACTAGCCAATAAGTCTTGCTCTTCTCCTGTATAAAGATTGTCTCACAAGAGAGGCATATTTAAAGAGCATACAAATACATGACCAATTCACCATTTTCAATGTTGACAGTCAGATTTAAAGATCTGATGGGAAGAAATTGCCAGTTAGTCCGAGTTAGAGAAGTGACTATTTTGGCCCCAGTGCTAACCTCAACACTAACCTCTCATTAAATTTGCTAACATCCTTGTATGCCTGCAATTAAATAAATATTCGTAAGGGCTTGATTTGTACTTGATCACCTGAAGAGTTTGATTGCTTTACACATTATATGAGTATATAAGTATTTAACTTTTCACTGCCAAAGGTTCTGTTCACGGCTCTCAAATCTGCTATCAGTTGTCGATCATAATGATAATAATAATAATGACAATAAAGAAACTTTGCTGGATAATCGTTTGCACCTCAGGTGTGCACAAAACAAATAGTAAACTGTCAGTCACATTTAGCAACTATAAAAGAGCTTCATTAGCTACACGAAGTTCACTACGCAGAGACCTGTAACAGTCAACTGTGTATACAACTGACTTTTGTTATTGTTAATAAGAAACCTGAGTAATGGGTATTGCTTGGCTAGCAAAATCAAGCTAGTCACAGTCATGGTTCTGTGGGAAGATCTGAAAAAAGCATTTACTTTTTACCAGACATTGGAATTACAGTGAGCTTCTTGATTAACTGCCACAGTACTGTTCCTGTGGACACAATGGCTGACTGAATTAATCCGGTTCAGGAACTTGTGAAGGGTAGTTACTGTCATCTGAAAGAAATGCTCCAGGAGGCATGTCAGCTGCTCACATTGTTCCTCTTCCTTCTGGTCTTTGCCTAACTAAAAAGCCTGTATGTCGTAGTGCAAATCAAATGCATTCCACAGGATTGTATTGATGCTTTCATCATTTTGGAGGTTGTTTTCCTTTGTTCACTATGGATATTATTTGTTTTGTTGATTATTATTAATATTACTATTATTATTACTAGTAGTTATGTTATGAAATGATACAAATACTATAAATACAACAAAATAATACACACATCCATAATGTATATAAATCCACTCACAGTTAATGAGAGTGTGCTGGAGAGTACTGAAATGTGATTGGTGGATTTTATGGACAATAACACTTGTCTTTACAAGTGTTTACTGAATGTTGCGAACTTTGTTCTGGTATTTATTCATCCTTTTTTTTCCCCCACAGATGTCTTGTTATGAGCATTTGGTTCATTTTAAGTGTGTGCAATATAGAATGTTCATCAAAGAAAGTCAACTTTTAATGAAGGCTTCGCTTCCTTTTTCTTTTTAGTGGAAGTGGAATAAGTAATTCCACATTCATTTTAGTTTTCAAAGGTGAATTAAGCTACTGATCATCAATTTTAAGTGTGTAAGTACACGGTCTACATGAAGCACTACATTGCAGCTATTCAATAAGAAACCAGAAACGTCACAAAAACGTTTAACAAGATGGAACCAGTCAATGGATTTACCATTTTTCCTCCCACTGCATATACCATCCCCTTGCATGACTGCAGCACTTACTGAATGAAGAGTGTTCTATAAACAGATTTGTACATAATATAGCCTATTATAATATGATATAATGTTGTTTATGGAACAGATAAAACTATTATTGAGGTTTGATTGTGTATGTGTGAATGTGACGCCTGTGTGAGAGTATATCATTCAGTGTAGGTGAATATTGCATATTTATTTTGTAAGCCTATACTAAAGTAGGCCTATATGTCACAATCAAGCTGAATGTTCTTTTAGAAGTCTATGAAATATGAAGTCATCGAGTTTGTGTACAGAACGTGTGCAACAGAATACAGAGAGATGTGAATATTTATTGCTTCTAAACTATTATAAAGTGTCCTTGCAGTGGATAAAACCTGGTGTGGCTTGTTTCTTATTGGATGGAGTTATTATGTGCAAAAGTGTGCGTTTCATTTTTTCATTACTTCTTACAGGAAAATAAAATAATGGTCGACAAACATTAATGCAGCATGAAAAATATGTCACTGAATACCGTAAAACCTCATATACTGTACCCAAAAATATTACGCCCAAGTCATTATTTCCCAGTTGCTCAACACTACTCATTTTCCCTACAGTTATGGGTTTTGAAATGGCATACTGCATAAATGCAGCAAAAAAAAAAAAAAAGACATGCCAAAGAATCAGTATTTTTTTAAAGACAGAAACATGTAGTCATAGTTGTAATTGTTTACACTGCAATATATTTTCACCTAAAGGTTTCAGACAACTGAAAAATCTACCTTAATACATCAGAATACAGTAATGCTAACTAACCACTATTGGCACCTGCTAATTGTTAGTCTGTAAGTTTTTTTATTATTATTTTATTTTGTGGCTATTTCAGTTGGTAGTTACATTTACAACATAGTAACATATGCAGTCAGATCCATAAGTATTTGAACAGTTACACAATTTTCATAATTATTCCTCTGTACACGTATTTCGTGGTTATTTCATGACAAATGAAAGGGAGATTAAAGGTCTGATGTTGATTTCAAATGTCTTTGCATTTCGCAGCTGTTCATGGGAACCCTCAATATGTGGTCCAAAGAGGTGTTTATGGAAGTGAATGGTGGCTGAAAATGATCATCATTAGGCTGGAAAAAAAAACCCCAGACCTATCAGAGAGATAGTAGAAACTTTAGAAGTGCCCAAATCAACATTTTGGTACATTCTTAAAAGGAAGGAAGGCACTGGCTAACACAGCAACATCAATATGCCTTGAAGACAAAGTGGATGATGGCAGAATTCTTTCCTTGGTGGAAAAAAAATAAATAAAAACCGTTCACGACTTCTAGTCTAACCAAGAGACACCTTCATGAAGGTAAATACAGTGGGTTTTGCTTGAGATGAAAAACCACTCGCAACACGCAAGAAAGGAAAGGCCAGATTAGACTTTGATAGAAACCTTCTAAAAAGTCTGCCCAGCCATGGAACAAGATTCTTTGGACAGATGAAGCCAAGATGAACTTGTATCAGAATGATGAGAAGAAAAGAATATGGAATTAAGGGCTCAAGATAATAAGTATTTAAGATAATGATAAAGGATTATTTATCAAGAAAAAATAAAAAAAAGTCAAACGTTGTGGAGGCAGAGTTACGGCATGGGCATTTTAGGTTGTTGTTTTTTTACAGCGTAAAGATCAATAAAATTTTATTTGTATAGTGCTTTTAACAAAGGACATGGTCACAGAAATATATAAATTCTATCTATCTATCTATCTATCTATCTATCTATCTATCTATCTATCTATCTATCTAGTTCCATGACTGATCAGGCTTTTTAGAAGTTTTCTATCAAAGTCCAATCTGGCCTTTCATTTCTTTCTATCTATCTATTTATCTTTTTCCATAACTGGCCAGGCTTTTTAGAAGTTTTCTATCAGAGTCGAATCTGCCCTTTCACTTCTATCTATCTATCTATCTATCTATCTATCTATCTATCTATCTATCTATCTATTTATCTATCTATCTATCTATCTCCATGTATGTATGTATGTATGTATGTATATGTGTGTGTGTGTGTGTGTGTGTGTGTGTGTATATA
>JAOVYU010000041.1:3862719-3876017 GCA_025674565.1 Synodontis membranacea | reverse complement strand
GTCCTGACTGTAAATCTCAGATTTGCTTCGAAAGATATAAATACACTGGAAAAATGAGTGTAATGGAAAAAATGTCACTAGTCATTACTTTTGATCTATTCATGCTAGGTGCATGAAATGATCATGTCTAAAGGTCCATAGTTGCATATTTGCCAAATTATGGCCTGCTGAAGTATAATCTGCTGTATCTCTGTATCTCCACACTAAAGCACATCAGAAGAATTTTTTAATCTATTACAGGTTATGGGTTTTTATTTTTTAAGAGTTAAAAAATCATGTCTTTATTTTGAATGTATATTGCCCATATATGACATGGGTCTACCACAAAAAACAACAAAACAAGAACACAAGTGAGGCAGATGTATAAAGGGGTTCATCTCATTATCGTTTCATCTCGTTTCTCACCTTCCTCTGAGCTGTCTGGCCTGGTGTGTCCCTGCAGAGGCTGGGTTAGAAGGACATAGAACAGCAGCAGCATGACCTTCAGTGTGTTCTTCGTCATGCTCCTGCACTGCAGAGCTCGTTGTCTGGCGCAGCTCTCCATACACACAGCTAGGACATCAGGCATATTATCAGACACTACATATTCTGCATAATATATGAAATCTGCACCTTGACCAGGGTAAAGTGGTGATTGAAAGTGACCGAGTGACTTGCTGGCTGTGTGTAAGCTGAAGAAGAGAACATGTACTAGGTTCCATTTTAACTATGGGACTAGAAGGGCATTTGGAGAGTGCAGACATCCGCCATAGATAAGAGTCGACTCTTCTTCTACCCTTCGCAACCACTTTATATGTCTGGATACATTTCTAATGAAATAATCATATTTCTACACTGGCTATGTTTTGTCACGATTGACATTTACTGCTATCTTCTAGATTTTAAGATATATGGCAGGGTTGAGCATAATCTGCTGAACTGAAATGCTGTATCTCGCAACATTACTGAAAGTGAAACAAAATTTGTTGAGCCACCTCGTGAGTTAGATCTGCTGCAAAATTTTATAGGTTCGTCCTTGGCCCATTGTACACCCTGCCACGAAGTTTAATGAAAATCAAGTTCGTAGGATTTGCACAGTCCTGCTTACAGCAGACCAATAGACCACACCAAAAATATACCCCACTTGGTAATAAAACAATCAGGGGTGTGCTCTTATAGAAAAATATTCAACCAAATTAAATATGTTCAGACTGTGTTTATACTGTATATATATGTGCTGTATGTGCTACAACTTATGTTGAAAAGTCCCAGTATTTAAAGTCAACAGGACACCTGACCATCACTCCCATATGTGCTTCTTCCCCAAACTGTTTCCACAAAGTTGGAAGCACACAATTATATAGAATGGCTTTGTATGATGTAACATTACAGTTTCCTTTCACCGGAACTAAGATGTGCAAACCTTTTTTACTCTGAGCTGAAACTCTGTGGAGGATGGGAGAGAAAAGAAAAGAAAAGAAAAGAACTCGCTTTTACTTGTCTTTTTAATCTCCTTTTTATTTAATTGGTGTGAGGCTTTGCAAAAGGAAGAGCCCACAGACGCGCGCGTGTACGGACAGGCACGAATATACACATGTGCACGCGTGAGGGTATTTGCATTGGCTTTGATTTGCTGCTGTCCCTCCAAATCCAGCCCTTGGCAGCACAGCAGCACCTCCAGCTGCAAATAATATTGTGCAAACTGGTGCAAACAGTCCAGGTTGTAAGTGTTTCCAGGGTTCTGATTAACAAACAAACATACAAAAAAAATAAATGATTAAATTCTGGTATTAGAAAATTCCCACTTTAGGTTTTAAATCCAGATACAGGTGCGAATATTTCGAGCACTAAACAGATACATAGAGGCAGATACAGTGCCGTGGCACCCCTTGTAAAGATTAGCAAAAAGGGTTAGAAATAAATCCACCTTTTGGTGAAGTAACTTCAGGTCATACTGGAAAAAATGAGAAAAATCCAATCTTTAATTGAAATAAATGTATTCAGAGAAAAACAGATCCTTAATATTTAACATTTTTGGAAGGAGTTCCAGTGTCAGCGGAAAGTCTTCAGTGCAGACGAGTCTGTGATTTCCTGAACAGCCGCTATAATGTATGTAATAAAATTGTTTCATGGACATAATGAATAAAATGCATGCTGTATTGTTCTTTATAAGTAAAGATCGTTAGCAGTGGTAAAATTGCTGTGGTATAGGAGGAGTAAAACACTTCAGGATTTGCTGCTATAGGAAAATAATCACCTTTGTGGTCGGAACAGTTACTCTGTTGCTCAAAGGGCCACATCACACCACCTCATCTTTCATTATTTTCCTATAACAGCATGCTCCAAGTATACTCCTTATAATAAAACAATCAGGGGTGTGCTACAAAATAATCAACCAAAAAAAAAGAAAATATGTTCCAACTGCTGTAGCGATATAGTGCGCTGTATGTGCTACAATTTATATTGAAATGCCCCAGGAGTCCAGTCAGCAGGACATATCACCATCGCAAGACACCTGACCATCACTCCCATATGTGGTTCTTCTCCAAACTGTTTTCACAAAGTTGGAATCACATATTTATATAGAATGGCTTTGTATGATGCAACATTACAATTTCCTTTCACTGGAACTAAGATGTGAAAAACCTGTTCCAGCATGACAGTGCCCCTGTGCACAAAGTGAGCTCCATGAAGACATGGTTTGTCAAGGTTGCAGTCGATGCATGTGAATATGCTGCACAGAGCCATGAACATCCCACTGAACAACTCAATCCCACTGAACATCTATGAGATTAACTGTGATCCTGACTGCACCCCAGACCTCCTCACCCAACATCAGTGCCTGAACTCTGTATGGCTGTAAAAGCTTGGGAAAAAAATGCCTGGATCACTTAACAGTCAGTAAGGAACTGAAGATAAATGACAGATACAGGGTTTGCTGTGCTTTCCTGCTGACTTCATGGCAGTTTTTAACATTTTTCCCATAAATTTCTATCACAGTGAAAAATAAAAATTGTACATCTTACATCTGACTACAAAGCACTCCAGAAATTATCCTGACTGATATTTCTTTCAGAGATTTGTCCTGGACTTGTTTGGGTAGCTCTTTATATTGATGGCCTTCCAGAAACAGGTGTATTTATACTGAAATCATTACATGTGACACTTCAAATTACACACTGGTGAACTCCATTAAACGAATTGTCTGACTTCTTATTGCAACTGGCTTCACTAGAATGAATTTGCAACGGTGGTGAATACTTATGCAATCACAACGATTTGCTTAGCATATTGATTTTTCCCTCCCATTGCAAATAAGCAGGTATTTTGTGTAGATCGATGACACTATGGTACAGTACCTTTTGATTACAGGATTTCCAAATGGTCCTTAAATATGTTCCAGTTTCTCATATTCTTTAAAGGTTCTATTCACTTATATTGTTGTAATGTCCATTGCCCCACTCAGGTAGATAATGTGTCATCTTTTGAGATGTGCCTTTATTGAATATAAAAGTTACTGTGAATGAAATCCCTCAAACAATCACATGCATAATACCTTTGGTCTAACAAACTGGTCAGATAAACAGTTAACTCTAGTAACTCTACAAGAGGTTTACTCTAATTACAGACACTTTATGTGCACTATTGCAAGACAGAAAACTGGGGTTGGTTACATGGAATATGCCTGAATTGCACACGGGTCTAAAAATGGATGTGCAATGCTCCTGAGGGAAGACTGCAGTAGACTGCTCAGATGATAGTGCAGCAGAGTTAACATCTCTTCAAAGATGCCTCCCTTCATGTATGAGCCACACAGGTTGGGTTCCTGGAGGTCGCAGCCAGATAACTCACATGTCTGAGAACAAAACAAAAGGATGCATAGTTTTATAAAGATGAAACTGCTAATAAGGTAAGTATCACACAAAATAAGGAAATATGGAAAACCAATGAAGGCAATGTCTATAGTTGGAATCAAAGTCTGTCAATCACAAAGTTTTTATTTTATTTTTGAACTAATACTTAGCACTACCATTGCAAGGTACTGAATGAATGATTTTTTTTTTTTTTATTAAAAAACATGTTTTAGGTACCGGTAATTGATTTTAATTCATAAAAAAAAAATACAGACTGCAGTAAATTTCAGGTTCATTTATTACAATCACTTATCTTCTATATATACAAGAATCTTTTTGCATATGGAAAGCCTCGTCAACGTGTTTTTACATGACAGAAATGGACAGGTGTGAACACCTGAGCTGAAAACCCAAGAGAAAAAAAAGCACCAAAAGAACCGTAGATACCTTCATAGACAGTCAAGTGATAGTCATTGAAGACAGAGTTGCCAGCCAAGCACGTGTACATCCCAGCATCCTCTAAAGACACATTCTTGAGCAGCAGCACCTCCATCTTCTTATCCGTGGTGTTGACGGCTGCTGTCTAGAGACAAAGTCATAGGGTACAGGGTAATCATGAGGTGGAGAAGAGAAAAGGAATGAGTCAAACATAAAGGCACAAACACTTCTGCTTAGCTCTGCTGAATTTTACAGGCATATTAAATGTTAAATGTTATCTGAAGAACAGTGGCAATAGCTTGATCAACATCTTCATGAGTGGTCACGAGGGGTGTAAAATACACTCCAATCATGATTTAATTTGATTTGATTCATGATTCTGGTTTCATGCTTTGATTTAGTGCACTTGTACTGGACGCAAATTTAATAGAAGAATGATTTACAGATACAGAAAAACTGATACAACGTTCATGTGTACATTGGTTTAATGTTTACTTTTATGACTCTGACGTATGGCAGCCCATCTTCTCCCACTTTGCTGCCGTTGATTTTGAAGTGTTTGAGCCACTGGATGTGTGTCGGTGGGTAACTATAGACTTTGCAACGTAACTCCACATCGCTTCCCACCATTGCTGTACGATTAGCAGGCAGGCTGGCTTGGTGGATGCGCCCGCAATGCGGACACACTGAAACACACAAATGGTGGAACAGCATAAAGGTGAAAAACTAAGAGGCTTTAAAACACACAAAAACAACAATGGCTTTTAATGACATCAGAATACAATCCTCTAGGGAGATTTGAGAACTTCTGCTACTCAGTGGGCAGAACATAAATGACGCTGAATTGTAAGAGGTGTAAGAGTAAAAAAAAAAAAAAATGTGTGCATGCATGTGTGCACCTGTATACAGCATGTATAGTTATTATTCTAAGTGGCCTAATTTAAAATGATCACATATGGACCACACTTGGAAAACACATAAATCACATTTGATCTGGTGATTTAAAAGCTACAGTCAGGACATGACAAGATTTAATATGTTCAGTACCACAAGAGCATGATAACAAACATTTTCAAATCACCTAGTAAGTATGCAATTACTTGCAGTATGTAATCCTTCAATAAGCATGAAAAAAGGAAGGAATAAGCGGGGATATCAAAGGTGAAGAAAACAGGTAAACCTACCAAGAACGTCCAGCTGATAGGTGTGACTGATGCTGCCATACTTATTTTCTGCCACACAGGTGTACTTGCCGATGTCTGAGGGCGCAGCTGAGGCCATTATGATGGACCACATGTTCTTTCGCACCTGCATGAAAAGAAAGCCATGCATTTATTATTTGCATTCACAACATATTATATGTAATCTTAATCTCTGTGTACAAGGCTTGAATGTAAAACGTTCATAGACCTGCTTTACTTTAGTCTTTATTTTGAAAGTATATTGCCCATATATGACATGGGTCTATCACAAAAAACAACAAAACAAGCACACAAGTAAGGCAGAAGTATAAAGGGGTTCATCCCATTATGTTTAAAAGTTTCTCACCTTCCTCTGAGCTGTCTGGCCTGGTGTGTCCCTGCAGAGGCTGGGTTAGAAGGACGTAGAACAGCAGCAGCATGACCTTCAGTGTGTTCTTCGTCGTGCTCCTACACCGCAGAGCTCGTTGTCTGGCGCAGCTCTCCATACATACAGCTAGGACATCAGGCATATTATCAGACACTACATATTCTGCATAATATATGAAATCTACACCTTGACCACGGTAAAGTGGTCATTGAAAGTGACCGAGTGACTTGCTGGCTGTGTGTAAGCCATTTTAAGTATGGGACTAGAAGGCTATTTATAGAGTGCAGACATCCGCCAAAGACAACAGTCGACTCTTCTTCTACCCTTCGCAACCACTTTATATGTCTGGATACATTTCTAATAATGTAATCATATTTCTACTCTGGCTATGCTTTGTCATGATTGGCTATGTTTTGTCACAAGACACCTGACCATCACTCCCATATGTGCTTCTTCCCCAAGCTGTTTCCACAAAGTTGGAAGCACACAATTATATAGAATGGCTTTGTATGATGTAACATTACAGTTTCCTTTCACTGGAACTAAGATGTGCAAACCTGTTCCAGCATGACAGTGCCCCTGTGCACAAAGTGAGCTCCATGAAGACATGGTTTGTCAAGGTTGGAGTCGATGTATGTGAATATCTTGCACAGAGCCATGACCTCAATCCCACTGAACATCTATGAGATTAACTGTGATCCTGACTGCACCCCAGACCTCCTCACCCAACATCAGTGCCTGAATCCACGGGTGGCAAAAATGAGCAAAAATCCCCACAGCCATGCTCCAAAATAAAAAAAAAGGTGCCCTTGCCCTTCACTGGAATCTTAAAGTTTCAGCATACCAAAAGATTTTTGGACAACGCTATACGCTTCCAACTTTATGGGCACAATTTGGGGAAGGCCCCATTCTATTCCAGCATGACTGTGCCCCAGTGCACAAACCAAGGTCTATAAAGACGTGGTTGGATGAGTTTGGTATGGAAGAACTTGACTGGCCCACACAGAGCCCTGACCTCAACCCCATCGAACACGTTTGGGACGAACTGGAACAGAGACTGCGAGGCAGGTCTTCTCGTCCAACGTCAGTGCCTGACCTCATAAATGCTCTACAGAATGAATCGGCACAGAAACATTCCACAATCTTGTGAGAAACCTTCCAAGAAGAGTGGAAGCTGTTATAGCTTCAAACGGAGGACCAAGTCCATGTTAAAGTCTACGTATTTTTGAATGCAATGTCATTAAATCCCTGTTGGTGTAATGGTCAGGCATCCCAATACTTTTGTCCATACAGTGTATGTCATAAAGCACGCAAGGAATCATTTACGCCACAGTACATGATCATATGAATCAAACAGGCTACATCAAGTAGCCCAGTAAATAAACTACATTTACTATATCAACTAGATTTATCTATATTTTTTTCTCTTGAACACCACATGACAGTTTTGTCCTGATTATTCATCTATCACATATTTATTCACTTATTTATTTATTTATTTATTAACTAGCAGATTTATTGAATCTAGTGTAAACAATACCGCCTAAAGTACTCACCTTTTACTCTGAGCTGAGACTCTGTGGAGGATGGGAGAGAAAAGAAAAGAAAAGAAATGAAAAGAACTCGTTTTTACTCGTCTTTTTAATCTCCTTTTTATTTAGTTGGTGTGAGGCTTTGCAAAAGGAAGAGCCCACAGACGTGCGTGTGTGTAACGACAGGCACGAATATACACATGTGCGCGCGTGAGCGTATTTGCATTGGCTTTGATTTGCTGCCGTCCCTCCAAATCCAGCCCTTGGCAGCACTGCAGCACCTCCAGCTTTTCCTCTGACCCGGGAGGTGCACAGCAGGATTGTAGTTTTAAGAGGTGCACTTCATGTGCCAGTTCTTTAGTAACTGCCAGGGTAAATTAATTACTTTGGAAAATATTGTGCACACCGGTGCAAACAGTCTGGGTTATAAGTGTTTCCAGGGTTCTGATTAACAAACAAACAAACAAAATAAATGAATAAATTCTGGTTTTAGAAAATTCCCACTTTAGGTTTTAAATCCAGATACAGGTAAGAGTAAGGCAATTCGGAACAGGTCTGGTCATTTTTGAATAAAGGAACAGATCCGAATGTCCAAAAGTGCCCTTGCCCTTCACTGGAATCTTGAAGTTTCAGCATACCAAAACATTTTGGACAACGCTATATGAATATTTAGAGCACTAAACAGATACATAGAGGCAGACACATTGCCGTAAACAACTATTGGCACCCCTTGTAAAGATTAGTAAAAAAAAAAAAAAAAAAAAGGGAGGGGGTTAGAAAAAAAATCCACCTTTTGGTGAAGTAACTTCAGGTCATACTGGAAAAAATTAGAAAAATCCATTTTTGGAAAGAGTTCCAGTGTCAGAGGAAAGTCTTCAGTGCAGACGAGTCTGTGATTTCCTGAATAGCCGCTATAATGTATGTAATTAATTTGTTTCATGGACATAATGAATAAACTGTAAGCTGTATTGTTCTTTATAAATAAAGATCATTAGCATTGGTAAATTCCTGTGGTATAGGAGGAGTAAAACACTTCAGGATTTGCTGCTATAGGAAAATGATCAACTTTGTGGTCGGAACAGTTACTCTGTTGCTCAAAAGGGCCACATCACACCACCTCATCTTTCATTATTTTCCTATAACAGCATGCTCCAAGTGTTTAACTCCTTACTTAATACTCAGTGCTCAAAGAACTAATGCATTAAAAAAATATGCAGTGCATTAGGATTTTATTTGCCAAAAGGTGCAGTATTTGTCAAATTTTTCCATGTTTAAATACTTTCCTCTTTTTTTTGGCGGGGTCACTGAAAACACTGAAGCCAATATTTGTGGCATTGTAAAGGTTGAAACAACGTTTACAAGAGTGCACTGTGAATTTCAGTTACTCTTTATTTCGTGAATAAAATACCTGCCTCTTTTTCTTTTACTATAAAACATGCTAGGAAGGATGAAGAAGTTTCACAAGTGTGTATTAAAACCTGCTCTGTACTAACAATCAAATGATACCTATAATAAATACTGGAAAATTGACCAGTCTGTCCAAGCTCTCCAATCTGTCAATCCAGATATTCAACTCTGTTCACTAATAGTATGAAGGAAGTCAAGTCACTGTTTAGAATTAATAATGTTTTATATGTTATTTTACTGAGAGGGGGAAAAAGACAAAAAAAAAAAAAAGACAAAGACAAAAGCACAATTAATCACCATGGTCTCAGTTTTCTTGTTTAGGGATTACTGACAATATTTTAAATTTATTATTATTATTATATTATTATTGTTGTTGTTATTGTTTTATTATTATTGTTGTTGTTGTTTTGTTATTATTGTTGCTGTTGTTGTTATTGTTATTATAGTTATTATCATTATTGTTAGAAAGATGTTCGGCCTGACCGGTTGAAGCGAGGTGTAAAATTCCTAAGGGCTACGTGTTACTGTGGCGAAGTTATGCACGCTCAAACATACACAAAATCCCATAGAAATGCATTGCCGTACCTATTAAACTTTGCACATTGCATTCTGGTCAAGCCCTGGTCACAGTCCAACACTTGGTTTTCTCCTCCGCCTCTCCTGCTTTTCGTTTTCATCCCTCTTTTATCCCATTCATTTCCAATGGGATAGACTGATCTTGCACTTTTGGCTCTTTTTTCCATTGACTCCCATTCATTTGACTGCTTGACTGTGGTCCAAAGATGCAGATCTTGCACACTGAGGCGCTCTACACCGTGCACCACCCATCTCAAAATTTCTTCAGGAATTTTGCACACCGTTTCTAGTTATTATTATTATTATTATTATTATTATTATTATTATTATTGTTGTTGTTGTTGTTATTGTTATTATTGTTTTTATTATTATTATTGTTGTTGTTTTGTTATTATTATTGTTGTTATTATTGTTATTATTATTGTTTTATTATTATTATTATTATTGCTATTGTTGTTGTTTTGTTATTGTTGTTATTATTCTTGTTTTGTTATTATTATTATTATTATTATTGTTGTTGTTGTTGTTGTTGTTATTGTTACTGTTATTATTGTTGTTGTTATTATTATTATTGTTGTTATTGTTATTATTGTTTAATTATTATTATTATTATTATTATTATTATTATTATTATTATTATTATTATTATTATTTCTTGTGATTATTTCATCCGCCTGGCACAACTTTTATTTTGGAAGCTTTATTTTGCTTTTTACATGAAACAGCCATGATTTCCTCAATGGCCGAGGTCCAAACGTCTCCACTATCTCAGACGTAGTGCACTACAAAGGAAACATAGCCGCTGATATTACTCCCTATGTAGTGCACTGAGGTAGGATGTAGCGAGTCAATCGGGATTAAACCTCGGTTTGTTTACTTGCACCCGTCCATAGATATTTTTTCTCTCCAATAACTTCGTCAGTTTTAGCAAAAAAAAAAAAAAACGTTAAAAGTCTGAACTTGTGATCGTCGGAGCTGAAAATTAAACACGGTGTTGAAGTTATTTAGGTCGCTAATTAGCCACAGTTAGCGTGAACTGTGAGCTATGCTAACGACTGGCTGGCTGCACGTGCGTGTCAGGTAGCTATTATATCGCTAACTAAAAATAATAATAAGAAGAAGAAGAATTAAAAACAGAGTACTGAAATATTCCATATGAATTCGCTTTAGTGACAGGTAATGTAATAATTTTTCTAGCTTTGAGACCAAACGTTCAAAACGTACTGTCACGTGACTTGGTAAAGCAAAAAGAAAAAAAAAGAAAAAATTCAAGGGTGGCCACGCCCCGCCTCATGTGGCCACGCCCCTTGACCATCCTTCATCCAGGCAGTGGACTGACACAATCAGAATGTGAATCAGTGACACTTTTCCACATTCTGTCTCATACCTGATAACTTTTCTTTCCTCTCTGACACTTGCGTGCGCACACACACTCATCACTTACCCCGTCTCTTATATCAGTCACAGAAAAAAGAATTCAGCATGGCCTCCAATGGGACTCAGTGCCCCTGCAGCGCAGACCTCCCGACCATGAACGTCCACCAAACTCTAGACGAGCTGGACTTTGAGAGAGGTGACCTTTAAAGCCTCTTAGGCTCTTCGGGGTACTTTCCGATCTGCCACATTATCACACATTGACATGCACTCTTCTTCTTCTTCTTCTTCTTCACAGGCATATGGTCAGCTGCTCTGGACGGCAATTCGGAACGGGTCTGGTCATTTTTGAATAAAGGAACAGATCCGAATGTGAAGGACCAGTACGGATACACTGCTTTGGTCAGCAATAAGCCCCTTTTGTATCTCCCAACTTATTATTCGGTGTACAGTAAACCCTTGTTTATTGCGGTTAATCCGTTCCAGACTCTACCACGATAAGTGAATTTCCATGAAGTAGTATTTCCACGTAGTTAGAGCATAGAAAACCTGTTTACGACCTTCTAAATCAGGTTTTTAACATTATTAGAGCCCTCTTGACATGAAATAACACCCAATTTTTTGGGGAAAAAAGTTAATAAAAACTAAAAATAATTGACTCAAGACAACCGAGCGCAACCCGCATTTTCACTGTCTCGATCAACTTTTTAATGAATGTACTGTATTTGAAAAAAACGCAATAGAGTGAAGCCGTGAAAATCTAACCGCAAAGTGGCGAGGGTCGACTGTATCTGAAATGTTATTTTTGACCACACGTTTGTTGTTTTCTTCCTCATTCTATGTTTGGAAAATATTTTGTTTTGTATTTAATTGTGTTTGCATGTTGACATTCAGACTGGCTTTTACTTAGTCAGTTACTTTATCAGTTCATGGTGACTGCTACAACTATGTTAACCAGTAAACTGATAAGCCCTAATGAGAGGTAGTCCACTTTAACAGATACTCTTCTTGCAAGTGGTCACTCGTGTGGCGTTGCTGAGAAAGGAGGACAAGCCAACAAGGGCACGTTAACACACTACCGTGACTCGTTCGTGTTGCAGCATTACGCTAGTCGAGCAGCTCACCAGTCGTTGTGTGAGCTTCTCCTGGATCACGGAGCCTGTGCCAATTCTCAGACACGTGGTGGCGCCACCGCTCTGCACCGAGCTGCTTACTGCGGACACACCGGCATCGTCAACCTGCTGCTGAAGCACAGAGCTGATCCCGGCTTGACCGATGACGATGGATCAACGCCTCTGCACAAGGTAAAGCCTTATCGATGGGGTTGGGACTGGCCGTACTTGTATCTAAGCACGAGACTAAAAGGTATGCTGATGTATAACATACAGGAAGTTATACAAAACTCTATGGTTGTGTTATATTTGTGTATTTGTGATTGTGTGCAGGCTGCTGAACAGGGCCAACTGGAGACATGTGTGTTGTTAGTGAGCAGATTTCCCATCCTGAGAACCATAAAGGACAAAAAATCACGCTTACCTGTAGATCTCAGTCCAGACCACAGCTCGTTCTTGGAGTTGCTGAAGCCTCCACAATGATCTCGACCGCGATTCCCAATAAAAGGAGCCTGGAATCTTTGAAAGTGCCACTTAAGATAAAGGACGTGGTTCGGAATGAAAGAATTTCATTTCCAGATTACACTGGCAGTTTTGAAACGTCTGAAGTACTAACGTTTAAGATGCCAGCAGATGGCACCACTGACCAGCCCATTGCCTTTCTGACGTTCCGCTTCATCATGAATCGTCTGAACCATGAAAGTACACACACACACACACACACACACACACACATCTCCTAGTACTGAATTCCACTGTGAAACACTCACAACTTTACCAGGTTACATCCAAATAGAAAAGTGGAAGGACATGTCTATATATATATATATATATATATATTTTTTTTTTTTTAAATAAACTAATCATTCTGGACACATGAGTAAATACATATGTATTTTTACTATAATAAATGACTGCTAAGTGACTTTTTGTAATAGACATTATTTAATGCACAATTAAATAATGCACATTTATGCCAGGACTGCTCGGTCGTCAGCTTGTAATAACAAACTAAAACTTAGATCAGTTAAGATTGTTTTCTTCAGCCCTGAATCTCACTGATGCTGCTCTGTTGAGCTTATCTATTTTGATCTCTTTTCTACACCTCATTGAGTTTCTAAAATCAGACAATGGCGTTGCCTTCTACTTGAACCCATCTGTCTTGTTACGTCATTGATTCTGACAGAGGGTGCATTATGTTTACACATTGATGGATATTGTGTATAAAAGGCTCTGGGGTAGCGGGATGTTTGCGCATGCTTGTTGTCACCATGGAGCATGGGTCAGCATGCAGCAGACTAAAGAACTCTCAGGGCACAACAATGAATTCAGTGAGCTTGTGAGCAGGCTGACAATGAATATAAAGTAGCACTAGGATTAGAATCCGTGTTGGTACGTTAAACGCGATGCTTATTTGTCAACAGTTGTGATGTGACCTGTCGTTTAACAACAACCTT
>JAOVYU010000041.1:3841414-3858843 GCA_025674565.1 Synodontis membranacea | reverse complement strand
TGTGTGTGTGTGTGTGTGTGTGTGTGTGTGTGTGTGTGTGTGTGTTTAAATGGGAGCGTATCTTGCTCTTTGAAGTGGTAAATGGCTCTGGCAGCTTGCTTTTAAAGCAGCCTCAGTTAAAAGACCCAGGAATGAAGGTTTCCTTGTCATCCAGGAACAGAGCCAGTGCTTTGAATTTTTTCTTTTTTTAAAAAAAAAAAAAAAAACGTTTCTTTCTAGAAGATTCTGGAATCAGAACAAAAATGGATTGCGGTTTGCCCCATGCAGGCTTCGTCTGTTCCCTGAGATTCACGTCTTTGCCATTTGAGGTATTCTTAGTTTGTCAAGATAGATAGATAGATAGCAAAGGTAATTGTTACAAACTTGAATAGTATGTCCATCAAAAGCACCCTCTGGTCACCCTAGGTACTGTAAGGAGCCTCACACGAATTGGTCCCTTGGGGGAAAAAGAGGTGTTGATCATTTCGTCCAAATTCGACAAATATTAAAATATTGTGAACAGCGCGATTCTTTCCTCCTCGTTCACTTGCTATAAAAATGGGCGTTTCGGATCATTTAGCCCTGCCCACCAAAATGTAAGACCATTTGCATTAGCATTCAAAGCCTATTTTTTTTTGCACATCTTCACAAAATTGGCGTCCAGACCTCAATAATTTTCAAAAAAACATGACGCGCTGTAATTGCGAGTTGGTTGGTGTTCTGTGAATCTTGGCAAGAACTAGACACTAGCGATATCATTATTATTATTATTATTATTATTATTATTATTATTATTATTAATTATTTTCCGTGAAAAGTGCTTGGACCCCTCGGATCATTGTTTTGGATTGCTCTTTTTTCCCCCTTATTGTTTTGTATAAACTTGAGCTGCATAAAAATCTGAAACACAAACAGAAATAAGTGCTGTAGAATTTGATAGGACTTATTTTGAATGCCAGGTGGCTGAGACAAGTTCTTCTAGTAGAGACGGCCATCTGTTTCTCATCCCTCTCTGAGAAATGCCTAAAACACACTGACTTGCCAATTTATTTGCTACAAGAATGTTATAAGCTGTTTATTAGCTGCATCAATGTAATAAATAAACTGACAGCTCAGTATACACACATCTCCAACACAACCCCTGATTTCGTCAGTTCTAGTTTATCGTCCACAAGCCATGTTTTTTTTTTAAGCGTCCGAAACCAATTAGGCTGATACAAGAAGGAAATTTGGTTATGTTAAAAATAGAGAAACGAATCCCTCGGGCTCTTTAAAAAAAAGACACATTAATTCAAAACAAAGGCACTGTATAAAACCACCACCACTTTCGTCCGTTCTCAAATCCGTCTTGGTCAGGAAGACAGACAGAAATGTACCACAGACGCAAGAATGCGAATTCAATTGGTTTAAACGCGATTTATTTGGAAAAACAGGGAAACTTTCCACCATCCACTTCCTTAATAATGAACCTCAGTTCCACCAGAGCGCTCAGAAAACAGATGGTTTGGTTTTGGGGACGGCCCTCAAATCCCTTTTTTGAGACGTGACTGTGGTCGTTGGTAGTCGGGCAAAAAAAGACGACGGAGCAACAGAGTGAGTCTTGTTGGTCAGGCTCAGAAACGGGACAGGATATTTACCGTGCCAGAGCTAGCTCAGCACTAACACCACTGCCAGATCACACAAACAGAGTAGGAGTTTAAAAACGGATGGAGGGAGGTTGAGTCACAGCAACCATCTATTTTGGATTTTTTCGAAGTGGAAAAGCATTTCTATGACAAGTCCAGGAAATTTGTCGTTCGGCTGTTTTCAAGTGAAGACTAACTTGCAGCAGATGCTTCATCGACTGACTGGGTCTTTAGTGCTTTCATATTTCATGGAAACACTGATGTGCACTCGCAGGTCTGTATTTACATTTATTCAACTGGACAGGCGCTTCTATCCGTCTTACCCAATCCAAACCAATCCACATCTGTTATCTGATTAAGTTTTCAGCAAAAGCAGTTGCAAGGTCGCTGTAGGAAGAACAGAGCGCGCCAAAACTAAACACACACGCCCACAAACGATAGGTGAAGAGTCACGACTAAACATAAGAGTCGGAGTAAGTGATAGTACTCGGGAGTGCTATAATCACTGGTCACGAGGCAGACAGTGAAGCAGTGCATTATATGTTGCACGTCCAAGAAGGTTAAGTACAGAATAACACACTTGAGAGCGTGTTATTAAAGGAAAATAATCAACAAAGGGATGGTATTACACCACTGCCATCAAAGAAGCGGATTCTTTTTTTCTGTGACGGCACATCCTGAAGTGTCTTGTTCCTCTTATATCAAAGCAATTTGAATGACATGGTTTAATTTTTCCTCCTTTTATCGTTAAAGATTGGCTAAACAAGTTAGTTCCTGTTATCCCTTATGTTGGAACAGCTATAAACTTTCGTTTTTTCTGCAGCATCTTCAAGCTACACAACAACAGCTACATAGTTGTGTTTTTCTTTGTTAAATAAGAACGTTCTTTATGTTTTTATTGGACAACCACCATACATTTTGCATACAATCAGCCATTTCTGACCAATCGGATTCGAGAATTCGAGAACAGTATAATACAATAAGAGCACTCAGTAGTAACAATAACAGCTGCGATGGAAAGTAAGTCCGAACAGGTACACTACAATGTAACCCAATGTAACGCGTACAATATTTCACATTTACATGCCTTTTACATGCACCCTGTTCGTCCGCTCGTCTGGCTTGTTCCTCTTTGTTTCGCTTGTTGTTTTGTTTGATGCCGGCTTAATTTGGTAAGTGAGCACTCCAGAAGCCATCCCTTCAAAGAGCCACCCATCTCCAGAAGAGCCGTACCGCATTACGTAATGCTAATCCATGGACACTGGGTCATTGGCACCAGAAGATAAGATAGGTAGAGGAGGGGGGGGGGGGGGGGGAAGGAGAAGAAATTCAACCACTTTCTGATTTAAAGTCTCTTGTCATCCTGATGATTTATGAGACATGCAATGTTTTGACCAGAAAAAGGAGGTACCTTTAAAAAAAAACGTCAAGATTAGAATCTGGTATTCAGGTTTGGCAGCTGCGTTATATTCTGCAGATTAAACCAGACTGATGCACTATATTGACTATCAACAAGAGAATTCTCTTCCCAGATATTTCCTTTTTTTTTTTCTCTTCTTTTTTTTTTTTTTTGGTTATTTCGAATATTCTTGTAGATAGTACATTTACATATTCTACATCTTACTAAAGCAAGTGACCCTTTCCCATCCAAGTGCCTAGTGGTTACCTGAAAACCCGGCAACAAACACCAAACCTTTGTTAGATGTATTTTCCATCTAAAATTTTGGCACACTCTAGTGTTTTGGTGACTGCGCCCCCATTATGTCAAAGCTTTCTTCATTTCCCCAAAGATGAATTATTATTTTGGGAGCTCACAGTGGCGTTGAAACAGACTTGCTGTGTCTTGTGTGCAGTGGATCAATCTGGGAGAGAGGGCAGCACCGTGTACATTTCAATGTCAAATGAGATATGCCTCGTTTCATTTGGAAAATAGCTATTTTGAATAGTAGTTTGGTACCCTTGCCCATCATTAGTCATCTCCAGTGAGCGACTGGAAACCAGGTATAGTCCTGGCTTGTGTTTCTTTCCAGGTCATTACTGTACTGGTGGAAAAGTGCTGCAAGTTTATATACTAGTACGCCTCCAGGTTTGCTTTTTTACAAACCTTCACCCACTTGCGCTCACCATTTCCCCTTCACCATAATAATGGGTTATTATATTATGATCTCAGGCAGTTTGCTAAATGACTCCAGGCTTCAGGAGGCATCCTGGTGGGATTCCTTCCTATTTTCTTTTTCTTTTTTTTATTAAGGTTGTAATAAAAAAAAAAAAAAAAAGAAAAAGAAAACACTGGATTTATTTCTTTTCGGCGCCCACATCCTGGTCAGGTCTGGTCCAGAGTCTATTACAAGGAAAGATCCCACACCTACTTATTTACATCTTGGACTATTTCAGAGTATCCGGTGTTATTTTACTAGCGTGTTTTGGAAGGTTGGTGGAAACCAGAGAACGCCGAGGAAACCCACATGGACACGGTGAGAACAAGCAAACCTCAGACAGAAACCGAGAGACTCTAGAGCTGGGAGGCAGCAGAAATGAATGTTGCCTTTGTTTTTATATTAAAACAGCACTGTGGTGCAGCAGGTAGTTTTGCCACCAAATATTTTCCTAAAAACATACTATTAGGATGACTGACTAAGATAAATTTTCCCAAATGAAAGCGTGAACGAGATTGTCAACCTCTCCCACATACAAGATTGCACATGGCACTGTACTTACCTATGATTCTGTGCACATATATATATATATATATATCAGCCGCTTGGTTGATGCAGGTGATGCCCTTCTGAGTCATAAAGGCGAGCTGACGAGGGCGATTTGAAAACAGTATTGAAACCGGGCCTAGGCATGGCGCTGTTATGTAGTCGCTGTATAATATAATGTTTTCTTTGGGCCTGTTCAGACATGTGAGGAATGCACCTGAGTGGCATACATTCACACACAGTAGTATATTAGCCAGAAATAACCCTCATACACCAAACCCGAGACGTGAAAAACAGAAAAAAGGCAAGCGAATGAAAGAAATCGAAGACAAGACAAGAACAAACAGAATGAGAAATGCATGAACGTCGAGACAGAAAAACAGGATGGTGCTTCTGTTGCATTTTAGGTCACTCAAAGTAACACTTGAATGCTAGTTGCCTGTTAGCATATACATGTGACAGAGCATCGAACTGTGGGACGGGACTCATATTCACACACATACAGGTTTTAGATTGGCCTCGCCCACATTCTTGGTTTTAGAGGTGCACACTTAAAGAAAAGAAGATGACTGCTTTGGCTGAGAAGGGATTATGAATGTAAAACCTCACACTGTTGTGTAACTGACAAAAACTGAGAGAGAAAAAAGAAAGGGAAAATGGAAAGACGAGGCCAAAGTTGAACAAGCGGTGAAAAAAACTGGCACTGCTTGTGTAGGAACAGCAGAAAGCAACGCTGCCGAAGTTGCTGGAAAGTCATGAGGTGACGTTTAGCATCAGGTGGCTTCATTGGAATAAATCTGATGTTGGCTTTATTGTTATTTTATTTACAGATAATTGGTTGCCCGCACTCTTTCACACCATTCAAATCATCCTTAACATTCGCAAATTCTCCCTCTCATCATTAAAAAAAAGGCGTACCTAATACCCTTTGTTCAAATTTTTGTCGTTAGTTACATTATAGAGTCCCCCCCCCAACTAGTTTGTATCTGCATTCATGTATTAGCATTCATGCTAGTTTGAATTAATATTCATGCTAGCTAGCGCTTCAGAGATTAAGGCCAATAGGTGTGGTTAGATTTTTGGGTCCAGGCCAAAAGGTGTGCCAATTTACTGGCAATAACCAAAAATAAAAGTGTACTTCGAAGAACCAAGTTTGCCAAATAACCAAGAGATGTCAGCAAACAATAAATCTTTCCTTAATCTCTGAAATGTTAGCGTGCTTCTGAATAGACAAACTAGAAGGAATGCTAATAGCTATGTTGTGTGTTCTCGCTAACCAGTTTGTAACTATTGCAAACTTTTAGCATGTACGCTAATTCATATTTACCTCAGAGTTATCTCATTCTAGCTAAGGTTTCAGTGATCAGGAACTTAGCTAGAATTATTTTCAGAGTTCTCTCGTGCTCACTAAGGTTCTAGAGATTTTTTTTTTTTAGCTAGATTATTTCCTGTTATCTCATGCTAGCTAAGGTTTCAGAGATTAGGATATTAGCTAAATTCTTTTCAAAGTTATCTCATGCTAGCTAAGGTTCTAGAGATTAGGACCTTAGCTAGACTATTTTCATTTTGAGTTCCTATCTTGCTAGCTAAGGCTTCAGAGACAATTGAAGTTATTTGTTAGCCCTCAGTCTTTGTTTCCATGGCAAGAGGTGTACAAATTTACTGACTAACTAAAATCAAGGTGTAATTTAAAGCATGGACCCCCCCCCCCCCCCCCCATTAGTGATCATTCTTTTACCTTTAAAAGTCTATGTTTTTACATTTTTTCAGAAAAAGAAAAATATGTTTCTTTTTTTAATCTAAGATGAAAAACAAGTCAAAGAATTTCAAATCGTAAGTACACACTTTTTTTTTAAAGCCCTACTTCTATTATAGCTAGACAGAGCTGTGTGGAAATGAGACATTTACTCTTCATCCAGCTCATTGTCTTCTCCTTTCTAATGCCAACAGAAATCTCAAGCCTTTCTCTACATGATACACCAAATTCAAGCTTGGAAACCACTAATGATAGTCATTTTGAGACAAATCACTTGTGCCTGTCTGGGTTCATTTCTGCAAACAAGAATTCTGAGATCTCTGGGATCTCCTATGTTTGCCAAGCCTGCCCTTTTCCAACCCCTTCATTTTTAAGAGAGCTAACGTTCTAATGGTTGTTTCATTGACTTCCAGCACTTCACATGATTAGTAGAACAGAAATGAGAATAAATGGTAAACATGTAGTAGATGAACAATCTATTAAATACAAAGCAGAGGGTGAAGCAGAGAGCCGTTAAAACCTTGCCTTCCTATAACAGTGCTTCCCATAATGTACTATTCCTCTTAGCAATTTGCTGACAATTATCATTTCTTGTCATGTTTAATGTCGTGGAACGTCTGTAAGACAGGTTAGTTGCTGTTAGTAGCCTACTCACATTCTGACACCCATAAGCAGCCGTTCCTTCGGCAGCCTCACTGTTAAAAAGTGATGACATCGGAGACTCCTTCCGGTTAACTTGGTTAAATTACAAGAAGTTTTTTTGGCTTTATATTACATAGAAAGAAATCTGTGAATGATTTCTTACAGCAGAAAGTATAACTTGATTATCATCATCATGACCTGTTTCTTTAATAATATACAACAACCATAACAGAAAATGCAAAAAAAATAAAATAAAATAAAAATAAATAAATAAATAATATAATTATTTAAATAATAAATAAAATGCAAAAAAAATTAAAAATGTAAAAAAAGGCAGCAGATATGAAATACTTCAAAATGTTATCTATCTATCTATCTATCTATCTATCTATCTATCTATCTATCTATATTTATTTATTTATTTAATTGTTTTTTAAATCATATTTGGTACAGCCATGCTGCCCTGGGAGTGCCCGATCTCGCCTGTTCTCGGAAGCTAAGCAGTGGTGGGCCTGGTTAGTACTTGGATGAGAGACGGGAGAGAAGGCCGGGTGCTGTACAAAGACCCAGCCACAAGGGGGTGCACACTCTGGTGTATGCCTGCGTGCCGGTCCCAAGATAAAATGGGGAGGGTTGTGTCAGGAAGGGCATCCGGCGTAAAAACTCTGCCAAATCGGACATGCGGACAAAGAGATCCGCTGTGGCGACCCCTAGTTGGGAATAGCTGAAATGGAAAGGAGGAGGATTTTTTAAATCATATTTATATTTGGTGTAAATTTTGAATTGAATCCTTCTTGAACAACAAGAATTCTCCCAGAATGTGAAGATCATTTTGGAGCTGACCGTGTATTAGTTTAAAAAGTGTTTTATTAGTTCTATAAGTGCTATACACACCTGGTTTCAGCAGGTTTTCTCCATTCTGTTAGTTACACAAAGGCTGGAATAGCCATCATGTTAAGTTACAATCTCATAACGATGGTGATTTGAGGACCGAAATGAAATAAAACACTGTCCTTCTCTTGTCAAATTACAAAACTACAAATCTTGGGGCGGGAATCTGTTTTTTTTTTTTTGTTTGGTTTTTTTTTTAAACATAGCTTAGCTTGTGATGTCTGCCAGTGTCTTGAAGTAGTTAGCATGTTGTTTGTGAAATGCCATACAATAGTCTGGGAGTAATTAGCAAAGCCAAGCCAAAAGGGCGTTTTCTGCCCAGAGCAGTCTGATCTAAATCTGCACGTAACAGCTCATTGTTTTGCCAGTTTGCATGTGTTAACATCAGCACCTCGAGGTCAATCACAAAGTCAGAAAACGTCGACACAGATCCGTAGTCTATAACTATACAGGGCTTTGCTACAAAAGCATTACATCATTACTCGGAAACTGTTCTTATGAACTTTTCTTGATGGGAAATTCCATGCACATTTGTTCGCATTTTCTACAGCTTTCTTGCTTTTTGCTGCGTTTGGTGTAGGTGAGACAGTGTGTAAGGGTCTTCACTGATATTTTAGCGACATACAGCGATACATTATGGATCATTAAAAGGGCGTCTTACAGCAAAACTTCCCAAAGAGGTTAACAATGAGGGGTGAATTAATAGCTTTCTGGAAAACAAACACATGTGCAGTGAGGTGTGCTTGCCTCACAAATATTTATGATGGAAACACGAAGGCAAAATCATTGTGTTGACACAAAACTTGAAACACACCCTCCAATAATGTTTCACGTTCTTTCTTTTAAGCTACGGGGTTTTTTTTTTTATTATTATTTTCACGCCTACACAATGAGAAATTAATTGGTCTGACCTTCCTATGTGTGACAAAGTTCGCTCAATAATTCAATTCGCTGACTGTTCCCGATGAGGAATATAAAGCCGGTGTCAAAGAACATATTTCAGGCTTTTCATTTCTGCAAAACCATCCCTCTTTTAAAAGCGCCTACCCGGGGCTATGGTATAAAGGCCACCCACCCCCCCATCATTTTCCTGCTCCTAAACTCAGAGACAGTGGCCCACACCCAGAGCTGTTAGGAAGATAGGATATTACTGAGCCTGTCCCAGCTTGTATGACTATAATCCTACAAATTATCACCTGCGTTCAGATTTGAAAACTCTGAGTCCCTGTTGAGAACAGATGACTCCAAGAATGCGGAATTATATACAGTAAAGGTAAAGGTCATTTTAAACAGTGGTAAAGTGTCCATCATAATGACATATGTAATGTAATATGTTCATTAAAAGAACTTTGCATTAATGTTTGAAATCATTTAATATCCATTAAAGGTTATGCATAATATTCAAACATATTCATATTCAAAAATATATTATATATTCCACGTTCTTTGTAGTTGCATCATCCGAATTTCCTGAAGATCATGAGAAGAAGAAAAGTTCTCTTTTCCTTTTTACTTTATTGTCTATCATACTGTACTTTTGACTGATGAGTGAATTTGTAAGTGCAACCCTGTAACCCAAATTATAGATTTTGTTTTTTAAACACAAATCATTGATTTTAAAAGATCTAGTTTAGGTAAATCGTTAGAGTGTCTTGAATATAATCACATTTGTCTTGTATTAACTACAGTATTATAAAATTGTAATAAACCAAATATCTGAATATTAAACCTCTTTATAGAAATTTCTTTACACACATCAAGCTTGAAATAGTCTTTTTTTTTCTCTCTCTCTCTGTCAGATAGCTGTTCTAATTGTAAGCATTTATTTCTGGAAGATTCAAGATTCAAGATGGTTGTAAATTACACTGTACAGGTGGAGGGCGATATATTGCAAATATGAAATGAAATATGCTACAAGTACCAATGCAGGGTAGTGAGTGATATTGGGAGTAGATTTTCACTCTCGTCTCATCCCACTCCCACAAAAATATTCCTGTCCCGTCAATCCCATGACACAATCGGAAAGAAAAATCCTGGAAAAATTACTATCGTCCCATTCCATTTCCGTGCTGTTTTTTAAAATTTTTTTTATTTTTATTATTCATATTAGAATGGCATATTCGTATCGTCCTGCCTGCTCCTGTCTCTTCCCAGTCGCATGATGAATAGTGAAATTGACTCTGGGATTGTCCTTCAGGAAACCCACAGGAATCCGGAAAAAAATCTCAATGTGGGGTAGTTAGGCTGTGGAGCATTAATAAGACAATGACAGTCAACATGTACGATAACAGAGACATTCGGTGTCAGGTTGTATAAATATTGCAGTTATAGACCAGTGATTCAAAATTATTGAATAAAACTTTTATGCATAAAAGCATCTAAAAACAGGATGAGTAATTATTAGATTTGATTTTTAATAATCTGCAGATTCTAGGTTTGAACTTGCCACCCAACATTCTCCCCATGCCTGCATGGGTTTCCTCCGAATGCTCCAGTTTCCTCCCATAGCCCAAAGGCAGATTAGGTCAACCGGTCACTCTAAATTTCCCGTAGGTGTGAACATGAGTGAGAATGGTTGTTCGTCTCAGTGTTAGTCCTGTGATAGATTGGCGACCTGCTCGGTGTGTTTCCCAGCTCACACTCAAAGCCAGTTGGGATTGGCTCCAGTTTCTCCATGACCCTTGACGGATAAAAGATACAGATAATGGATGGATGGATGGATTTATGATTGTCCTATTTGCCCATATTCAAGATATTTTTCATTTCCTGAGATATAATTTTAGCAGTGAGGTATACTGGTCATAAAGGAAGATACCCTCCATTGAACAGTACCAAGCACAGACACTCATTCACATACAATATGCCCAAACGTATTTGGAAACCTGATCATCACGCCCACATGTGGCTGTTGCCAAAAAAATCTTTCCAAAAATCAGGATGTCTCTGTATGCTATAGAATACAGTTTACCTTCACTGAAACTAAGGGCCCCAAACATGCTCCGGTATGACAATGCCCCTGTGAACACGGTTGGACTGGAGGTACTCAAGTGGCCCGCACAGAGCCCTGACCTCAACCTCAACACCTTTGGGATGAACTGCACTTTAGACCCAGAAATCCCCACACCCACCCACAAAAAATAAATTGCTGGAAAGCCTTCCCAGAAGACTGGAGGTTACTAAGCCATGGGGAGAACTCTACACAGACAGTAACCTGAGCTCAGGATCAAACCAAGAACCCTGGAGCTGTGAGCCAGCAGTGCTATGCACTGTTCCGGACATATTTCGGTTTAATTTAATTAAATCTCCCAATCAGTATCTGACCAGTGTGACACAATATAAAACCCCGCAAAGATTCAGGAAGAAGGGAGTGATTAGTTTGGTTGTAAATGGAACTTGGCTAGCAGAGGTTAGAAGTCGCTCATCCTTCTTTAAATGACTAATCACCAACAGCATGGCCCTCTGGGCCATCTCGTTCTAATATTAAATAAAAAAGAAAGTGAGAGTGAGATCCCAGCCAAAACCCCCCAATGCCCACTCGCTTTTGTTGCACTGGGAGCAGAAGGTGAAAGCGAGCAGTTAGTCACTAAAGCAAAGTATGAAAATCGGCATGCAAATTGCAGTCCCGCAGCCGCATTGTTCAGGAAAGGCGTTATGGGCCTGTCTGTTTGTGCTGCTGACAGAGTGTGGCTTTTTCCTTCTTTCTCTTGACACAGATGAGAGCTTTCCTGCCTCTACTAGCATCCGGAGAATGTCTTCACGCTGAAAATGAAAAGGTAGCTCTACAGCTGGAGGTATTATGAGGCAAAGCAAAGTCAACAGACCGATTTAAAAAAAGAAAGAAAGAAAGAAAAAGAAAGTGTGGTAAAAAAGAAATGCTGATAGTCACACGATTGTTTAGGGACAGGTGTCTGACAGTGAAAAGGCAATGATGTCCATCTTAACTTAGACATGTGTCTATCTTAACTTAGACATGTGTACTAACAAAGATATTATAAAATAGATTATTTATCAAACAGGCAGAAATCAGATACTAAGCGATTATCAATAATTGTACATATTATTTAAATCTACCTTTTGCAGAGTGCATTGTGAGGACAACATGGTGTGTACCCAAAGCTCCTAGGATATGTAAGTAGGAGTAGATAGTCATAGATAGAAAACTACCCATTCCCATAGGTGTAAATAAGTGGACGACGATGTGGTCTTCTCCTGTTGTAGCCTATCCACCTCTGACACGTTGTGCATTCTGAGATGCTTTTTTGCTCATCACTTTTGTAAAGAGTAGTTATTTGAACGACCATAGCCTTCCTATCAGTTCGAGACAGTCTGGTCAAAATGTTTCCACTTACAGAACTGCTCCTCACTATTCTGTGTAAACCCTACAGGCTGTTCTGTATGGCAACTGGCAGTTTCAGAAACACTTATACCAGCCTGTATGAAACAAACTATGCCATGGTCAAAAATCGCTAAGATCACCTTTTTTTTTTACCCCAATGTTCTGATGTTTGATGTGAACATGAACTGAAGCTCTTGACCTGTATCCGCAGGATTTTATGCATTGTGCCGCTGCCGTATCATTGGCTGATTGGAGAATTACACAAATGTGTGCGTACAGGTGTTCCTAATAAAGTGAAGAAGCAGTGAATGGTTTTCTTTGATAAAAATTAACACTTTTAAAATCAACAGTAGCTGTGGATTATGTAGACCGCTAACATGTTACTGTAAAATGAGCCCATTAACATAAATATGTGCTTCGATCTACAGCTGGAACAACTGTCAGGGTTGCTGTTATAGAAAATTAATCAGCACCAATCAGATTTGAGAATTCAAAAGTTCTGGGCTATCGCTCTCATTAAAAGCCCTATTAAAGACCTCCTTGCGCTTATGTCTTTGTTTCCTCGCAGAAAATTCCCCAGCGCTTCATTGTGCCACCCAGAACACTCTCATTATTGTTGACATGGCACCCCCATGGTCCTGGTCATTCGTCCATGCACACACCTGGTGTGAGCATTGTATTACCTACCCCCATTCTCCCCCATTCTCCCTCGTGTGCTGGTCGAGTGTAATTAGTCTGAGATTATTTACTATAGGCCAGCGCGCTGCATGGCTTGTTTTGTCTTGGCTTAACATCTGGCTTATCACTCTCACAGGGGCCATGTCTTCATTCACTTTCTATCCTCAAGTCACTTAGTACCGACATAGCTATTCACTTATCCCAAAAGATTGTCCTCTTGGAAATGTCTGACTAAAGACCAAAGCATTTGGCTTCGGGTCCTCTCTGAAAAAGAGCAAAGTCATACGATAAACACACATTCTCAGATTCCACACATTCTTCCCCCTCTTCCTATTCCACAGATTCTGAGTCTTTTGAACGTCTCGTGATTGCAAGTTATACAGAGAGAGATTCAGAGATTGAGTGTATCAGTGGACTGAGTGTTGCCTCCAGGGTTTATAGCACAAGCCAGTCATTTCCTACTTGTGAATCATATAAATACAGAAGCGTGACAACGGCTGACGAAGCCGAATCTGATTCATCGTGATGTAGTGGCTAAATGACAACGACATTATCTCATTAGGACTGTGATACAAAACACAGGAGACAGAGGTGGAAAATGATGCATACTTCTCTAATATAACTGCCTCTAAGGAACAACCCAACTACCTGGTCTCACACATTCCTCTCACGTGGGTTAAAGCAGATTATCACCGATGGCTTGCTCTTTAGGGATCTAAATCAGCCCAATTTCTGTAAAGCTGCTTTATGACAATGTCTTTTGTTAAAATGTACGCAAGTAAAATTTCATCGAACTGAACATAATGCGACCTTTTGCTTGCATTAACTACATTGCATCTTACGCAACTTAATGTACCCATTTATTCGAAGGCAATCTGCTGAAATTAATTGCTTTGACCATGGAAAGCTCTTGCATTCCTCAGTGGTGTCATTACAACAGAGCCGAGACCCGAAAGTGCGTTTAGACAAGCTTTTGCTTTTACACTGATCATGTGGAGATCAATACGCTTGATCGATCTGTGGAGTGCTGGGGAACAAATTAAATTCTCCCATGGGTGTCTAACACGCTCTTTATCTTAGAACCTGGGCTAGAACAGCGAACCGGCTTGCGACTGCAGCAATGGAATGCGAACGTAAAGAATCAGATCAGATTCCTTTAAACGGTGAGGTGAGGCGCAGTGTACAGTTTTAGTATGTAAAACAAATCAGGAAAGACAGGAAAATGTATTCTGACTCAGCTTTCATACATCAGCCCTTAGATTACACCATATTAAGCTAAAAACTCATATCTGCACCAAATACAGTGATCTGTGGGGCCCAAGCATCATTTTACGTAACTCTAGTAGCTAACGGCAAATTAACATGGTAACATGGCATTTCCAGAAAAGGATGGGAATCAAATGTTCTCCTACTAGTAGGAGGAATTCAAATATTCTCAACCACTTGGCACTGGAAATAAGCGTCGTCTTTGATAATATAGCACTTTTGTTTGTAATTGAGCTTTTTAAGATTTACAACTAAACTTTTCCGTGGGAATACGAATAAATATAAGCCTAAGATGGGAAGAAAACTTCTGCACGCCTGACTTTGCATGACGTGGACATGGACATGCGCATGGGTGTCTCCGATGTGTACTCAGTTTTCTGCTGTTGTGGACTTATCTCGGTGCAAGTTGACTTTACTGTAGCATGCCCGACCTGCTGGTGCTGCCATCTGAAAGTAGGATGATTCCCTGAGGAAGAAGAAGATAAAGGCAAAAGCAAACCAAAAGGTGTCTTTATATATACTACCATAGGCTTGGGTTATACAGGCAGCCATGCCGCCCTGGGAGTGCCCGATCTCGCCTGTTCTCGGAAGCTAAGCAGGGGTGGGCCTGGTTAGTACTTGGATGGGAGACCTCCAGAGAATACCGGGTGCTGTACAAAGACCCAGCCACAAGGAGGTGCGCACTCTGGTGTATTCCTGCGTGCTGGTCCCAAGCCCGGATAAATAGGGTGGGTTGCGTCAGGAAGGGCATCCGGTGTTAAAAACTCGGCCAAATCAAATATGTAAGCGGACCCCGTAAAAGACGGGACAAGTGCTAGGAGACAGAGAGACAGGCTTGGCTTATACAGCTGAGGGTACCTCCTAACTTCTTCCATCAGTTGTAGAAGGCATCCATCTTGTATTTTGATTCTTTTCTCGATCAGTGGGCCAGTGGTTTTAAAAATTTCTTCTTCTGTGTTTCACACTTCGACTATCCGGTCACCATCTGCACCTACCACCACTTACAGGATCGACACAGGTCTCTTCTCTCTTAAGTGTTAGTCTGAGGGTTCCCAGCACCCGTTGCAAATAGCTTGCCCAGTGGTCACTTCTTACCAATGTACATATAATATGTACATAGAATACCAATGAATCTATAGCTGTACATACTGCTCATGTTTTTCATCACTTGCAGCTTAAAGCTTACCTCCTGGATTGCCGAACCGTGATGAATGCTGATTGGCCGATGGTGGCCATGTTTATAAGTAACCCAGTTGTAACCGGAAAGCCATTTTTAGATTAGCGCAACCATGCAGCAGACCAAATTTCTGCTTTAGAAAATGTTTCCGTTTCATGAGACGCTGGTACTTGAACTTACCCTTTTCTCAAAACAAATTTCAGCTTATTAAAACAGTTTTCGAAAGCTGCGAATGGCATGGAGCCAAGGCAACGCTTAAAAGCCAATCATCGCTGTGTGTCAGTGCACATGATGTGAGAGAAAAGAGCCAAACTAAAGGAATTCACAACGGCTTAACGGGTCGCATGAATCACGGGCTAATATGTCGACCAGATGAGACCATTCAGATTCAGAATATTTTCACGTGGTCTCCGGCATGACAGGATTAGACATGACAGCGTAATTCGGACAATTCTCTTTGATCCAATGAGATGACTGAATCGGGCTTCACCGAGGTGTTCTCTTGCCAAATGAAACAAAAGCCCTGTTTGAAATTCTGCAGCCAAGTTTAACTGGAGCCAAATTTACCTTCTAAACAACCTAAACCTCAGTTTTCCATTTCTCTAACTTCATCCATCTCTCCTGTCCCTCATTAATCTCTGTAAGGCTGGTTCACACCTCATTGCCACTTCTATTCACTCCTGTATTTGGCGATAAGCCCCCTTTAGTGGGTCAATGGGACCCTTTCTGGTCCGCCTGCTCGCTCCCCTTAAGAATAAGACTCTGGCTAATGGACAATTAGCTAGATTTATTCCTAGGCTCTGCCATTCAACATAATAAGCTGCAGGAACCACTTCCTCTTCTTAGAAAATGCACCTTTTGGGTCGGTCAAGCATCTGGTCACATGTTAACGGGGTGGGGGTGGGGGGGTTGCTGTTGACTTGTGTTCTATCACAATATGGTTTGAGCTGCTTAAAGAAAGAATTTAGAATTGTTTACACCTCTAGAGAGGAACAAGGTTTGGGTGTCTTGACTGGAAATCCTTGCGTTTCTGTTTCTGAGAACACCGGCCCCTAGGCTTTTCTTTTCTTTTTTTTTTAAAGGTGTGAGTAAAGCGTTACACAGCTCGGATGATGGCAGCTTGCTTCTTTCAGGTTTTACGATGTTGTCTGGGAGGTAAATTGATGTCAACTGATTTTTAATTGGATTGAGCGTGCCAACCCGGAAAACCGTGACGCCGGGAAAAAAAAAAACGTGGAAAGCAAACGAATAATGTTAGAGGGAGAAAAACAACTTGTTTTTCCATGACTCTATGTCTTGCAGGTGGGGCTTCATACTTGCTTTTATAATGACTTGTTATGAGAGCATTTTTTTTTTTTTAGCATTGAACACACCGTTTGTTTGACATATAATTCCCAAATCCATTATTAACATGGATCAAGGAGTGCAGCGCTCTTTGGACTGTAGGTTTATTTAGCTTTTAGTTCTTTCATGATGTCAATACAAACGGGGTTTAGGGTACGAGTGTAATCCATACACATGCACACACATACACGGAACAGCTCCGTTCATCTAATAAGGAATCTGGGCGACGAATCAATTTCTCTATGACCGGCATCAGCACGAGGTCTTATTTAGAATGCCCATATCTATTAATTACAAGATCACATTCCTCCTACTTGTGTATGTTGACAAGGTCATCTTAGTCCCATTTCCTAATGACAGTATGCAGCTTGGAAGGCTACTGCCAAATATTCTGCACCCGTTTGACTTTTGGCAAAGCCTACATCTCATCCAATGGCGAACTACACAGCGTGTTGTGAGTGCTGCTGAGAAACTCTCCCTTCGTTTGAAGATATTCACGCACACACACACACACACACACACACACACACAAAAAAAAAGGCATTACAGCTAGGTGATTTCAAAGCTAGGTCTGTCTGAACAAACAACCTTTGCTGTGTTATCCATATTAATCCAGATTCTTAGACATAGACGACTTGGCTGGCTAGCTGTGTGATTAAAATGCCAAAATGAAAAACATTTTTTGTAAGCTAGTTAATAGCCAGCTTAAGAAAAAAACAAGGAAGAGTTCTCGTACCAAAACGGATAGCAGCAAATGATCAAAGCTTCTTCGTGCTCCAATCTATGATTGCGAACTACATCCAGGTTTGGGGTCAAGCCGAGTCTGATTGGTGTCTGCGGCAAAAAAATGGGGGCTAATTCTGCTGGAAATCTGACACGGCTTTCTTGGCCTGACCCTCTTCCTGTAAATGTCTAACGAGGGTTAGAGACATTTCTAGGTTTTAACCTTCCAAGCTGAATCACTTTAAGCTTCTTTATATTCTTAGGTTTTACGAACGGGGGTGTTTAGTTTGTTAGATCAGAGGTCTCCAAC
>JAOVYU010000041.1:3759059-3771420 GCA_025674565.1 Synodontis membranacea | reverse complement strand
GGCTGATCACTTTATTAAACTGAAAGATGATTGGCTGATCATTTTTATTAAACTGAAAGATGATGGGCTGATCACTTTATTAAACTGAAAGATGACTGTCTGATCACTGTTGATAAACCACACACAGACTGTCTGATCATGTTCCTGATTAAGCCCTACTAATCCCACTCACTCGTCCCAACGCGAATCATGAACGCTGGCTCGCGGGTATCAATAAAGTTCGTTTAAGAACGGCGCATGCGCATTGGCCCCCTACTCTCTCTCTCTCTCTCTCTCTACGCACGAGCTTTGCTGTCGGCTTGGCTGTTATAGCATTAGCATTAGCATTAGCCGCGGTGTCGGAGCTGAAGGTCCCCGCCGTCCGTGTGTTCAGTGAGGGACACACATCTGTAGATGTTCCCTCTCCGGATTTCACCCTTCAGGACGCCGACTTTACAGCTTTTCCCGAGATGGAACAGCTAGCTGGTGCTAATCCAGCCAACGGTCGGTGACTTCAAGCTGAAGTTTACGTGATTGACGTCAGCGCGAGAGCAGTTAGCCTCGGGTAGCTAATGAGCACCTAGCTACAAGAACAGCTAGCTTTAGCCTAGCTTCATAGTAAACATGTTACTTACTAATTATTAATAATAATAATAATAATAATATCAATAATAATAATAATGAATAATGTAGTGTCCTGCTAGCTTCTCTTTCTCGGTCTGTGGGGAGTTATTCAGGACTGTAATGTTGAATAAATATAGAAATGTAAATTATAATATTGTGTTTACTGAAGAATATAAATAAAAATAGCACAGTATCAGGAATTTCAGTAATAAACAATGTACTACATTATGTAAAAGTGTTATAAATAAATAAGAGTCAGGTCTGTGATTGTTGGTTAAATGTATAACTAGCTTTAGAGACTAATTTTTTTTTTTTTTTTTAATATACAATAAAAAAAAAAAATAATAATAAAAGTATGTATGTATGTATGTAAAGGTCACTGGGGTATTGTCAGAGTCTTGTGTTGCCCCTGGGGTGCCCCTGGGGTAGGTGAGTGTTCAGTGTGGAAGGTGATCATGTGAGCAGGACGGTTTTTTTTTTATTTTGCCACGTCTCCTTTCACATGTGGCTGATTTTATTACAGGTTCAAGTCGAGTCCAGCATGCTGCTCCTGTCATATCTCTCTCTCTCTGTCTCTCTCTCTCTCTCTCTCTCTCTCGCTCTCTCTCGTTGTCAGGTTGAGGATGACAGTCCATAAGGAGAACTCCTGTTCAGAGGAGAAGATCTCCTTAAAGGTGTGAAAGCTACAGCTCCTGCAGTGTTCCTTACCGTTGAATACAGATTACAATGGGAAGGTAGGTCCATGAGATATATTTATTATTATTATTATTATTATTATTATTATTATTATTATTATGATTTTTAACACCATCTGTTGCCTTAGATCATCTAAAATCCATCTCGAACTTACGGAGCCCCTAAGGGGACAAAGGAGGAGAAAAAAAAAACAGCAGAAGAAGAAAAAAAAAGCAAGTCATGTTTTGCGTTATAACGCAAAAGTTTTGGGTTATAACGCAAAACATGACTTTTTTATTTATTTATTTATTTTCTTTTCTTCTGCCAGTTTTTTTTCTCCTTTTTTGGCCGCCGTACGAACTAGTGTTTATACAGTTAATATTTGTGATGCCGCAGCGCTGTTGAGTTCTCCATTCCGATTGGTCAGAAGGCGTCGATTAATTATTATTTTTTTTATTTAAGTTTTTCTGTACATTTCGATATGTTCCTATAGTAACAGTGTGAACAGGGACTCGTTTGGTCTGTTCCACGTAAAAAAAAAAAATTTCTTAGTTAATAATCGGCGTGGTAAGAGTAACTCTGCCTGATTAGTTTATTATAACAGGATGCCCCGGTTGTATTTTATTATTTACTTTTTTTTTGTTTGTTTGTTTATAATTATTTACTCATAGTGTAAGTTGCCTGTGACTCGAACTGAACTGTTATGCTTTTGAGTACAGCTGTGTTTCCTAATCTAAAGGTTAGGAACATTAACACCGAGCGTACATGTAGTCCTTGTCGAATCGAGTCTTTGAATCTTCAAACAACAAGGTTCGATTTTGCTGGGTGTGAAGTTTAGGAATAAACAGAACACAGGACAAGTAAATAATGCTATACGGCCAAAAGTTTGTAGACAGCTGACCATCACACCCCTGTGTTTTTTTTTTTTTGTTCTTTTTTTGTTTCATAACAGCAAAATTCTCCCTTTTGCTGTTATAATATTTTCAACTCTTCTTTCCACTAGATTTTGTGGCGTGGCTATGATGATTTGTCCATTGAGCCACAAGGGCACTCGTGAAATCGGGCACTGGTTTTGCGCACAGGGATGTTGTTATGGCGGAAAAGGTTTGGATCCTTGTAGTTCCAGTGTAGGGAAATTTTAATACCGCAGCGGAGACGTTCTATACAGTTGTGAGTTTCCGACTTTGTGGTGACAGTTTGTGGGAAGAACCTCGTTATGTTCAGGTGTCATTTGGCCATATCGGCCCGATTAGATTACAGCTATAAGATTTATGTGCCGTGATCATCATTTCTTTAATACATTGAAAAGAATCAGAATAATCAGTGACCACGACGGCACTTTCTCCCATATCTGTTTCGTCCACAGGATAAGTATTTCCTGCTTGTTTCCAGCGTCATGGCACTTCAGCTTTTGTCCTGCCATGTTTCCGCGCTTCATGCTCCCGTCCTTCAGGCAGTTGCTCCTGCTCGGTGCAGTGGCGGTGCTTGCAGGTCTCCTCTACCTGTTGCTGGTCACAGGCAAAGGCCACAACTTCTGGCTCCAAGACAAACACTATCACAGGTCAGCTTCTTTTAACGTGCTGAAATATTTTTTTGTCATAAAGACATCTTTTGTGTGTGAGGATTTATTTTAAGACGCACACTGATATTTTGGTTAAACACTTGTAAATTGTCCCCCTCACTCTCCAGGCGTTTGTCACGGGTGACGGACATGGAGGCCACCGACACGAGCAACCCCAATCTGAACTACGGCGTGGTGGTGGACTGCGGGAGCAGCGGCTCGCGCGTTTTTGTGTACACTTGGCCTCGGCACAACGGAAACCCTCACGACCTGCTGGACATCCGGCAAATGAGAGACCAGAACCGCAAACCAGTGGTCATGAAAATCAAACCAGGTCTGTGTGGAGATAAAGTGGAAGGACTGTCTTTAGATCTCATAAAGTGTATCATTGTGACATGATTCGCTTGTGAAAGATAAGTTGAGGGAATAATTTCAGGGAATAATGGCGAAATGTATTACAGGTATAGAACCGGTTACAGGCCAAAAGTAGTTTTCAAAGCTTTTTTATGTTTTGAACACTACTAGTAAGTTGATTTATTGACAAGAAACCCGAAAGCCTGAAGTCCTCTGCCCTGGAGGTTTTCCACTTGTAGTGGATAAGTTACTGTTATTACTGTCCATAAATGTAAAAATAAACTTCTTTGTACAGAGCATTCAGTTTATTAAAAAGTTTTTAACTAGTAACACAATTTTCAAATCCGCTGCCAGACAAGTCCCTGTGAACGATATGTTACAGTGGAAACAGTAATGTATTAGAATTAGTACATTAATATAAACCTGCGATTGGAATTATAGACGGCTGCTGTTATGGAAGATTTATCAACACAACGAGTTCGACCAATTGGAATCAAGAATTCAGCGGCGCTAAATTCTTATTTATAAAATGCATTTTGAAATTTGACTTCTCCAGTGACCAAATCCAACAAATGGAAATTTCCGTAAATGGCAGTACACGACCTTTGTTTCAACTTTGTGTGTGTATGCGGACACCTGACCATGATACACGTGTGTGGTTTTCCCCCAAGCCGTTGATACAAAATTAGACGCACATAATTGTATAGAATTTCTTTGTATACTGTAGCAATATTTTACAAGCTCCCTTCGGTGGAACTAAGACACACAGACTGTTCCAACAGGACAGTGACAGTGACCGTGTCCACAAAGTGAAGCTCCATAAAGACACGGCTTGTCGAGGCTCCGGGGCTTCATCACCCAGCATCACTGCCTAACCTCACTAATTGCTCTTGTGGCTGAATGAGCACAAATCCCCACAGCCGCATTCCTCCCATAGCCTTCCTAGAAGAGTAGAGGATATTATAACAGCAACGTGGGACTAAATCTTGAACAGGATTTTAAAAACCCAAATGCTTATGAACAAAAAGGCAGGAAGGAAAACCCGGAAATATTATAACAGTGTTTTTACTTCTTATTTTCGGATGTGTTTTTTTTTGGGGGGGCAGGTATTTCTGAATATGCAACGACACCAGGAAAGGCCAGCGATTACATGTACCCTCTGCTAAGCTTCGCTGCTGAACACATCCCCAAGGCCAAGCACCAGGAAACCCCTTTATACATACTGTGTACTGCCGGCATGAGGGTCCTGCCAGAAAGGTATGTCTCGTCTGGTGCCACTAATAACCATGAATAACAATAACGTACCTTATTTTCTGGCATTATTTATACATCGTTTTGCCTTGTAGTCAGCAGGAGGCTCTACTGGAGGATTTGCGGACAGACATTCCTGTGAATTTCAACTTCCTTTTTTCCGACTCGCACGTGGAAGTCATTTCCGGAAAGCAGGAGGGTGAGACAGCTTCTCGTCATTACGCGAACTGTTAAATACAGTCAACTAATTTACGTCTTCCGGGTACTGATTTTGTCCTGTTATGTCATTGGCCGTAGGTGTGTATGCATGGATTGGGATTAACTTTGTGCTGGGAAGGTTCAATCATGTCGATGATGGTGAGTATAGTTAGGGGGCCAAGCACCAAAAAACTTTTGGTAGTTTATAAAATTGGCAAAAACAAAACCCCTCTCTACAGTAAACCCTCGTTTATCGCGGTTAATCCGTTCCAGACTCTACCGCAATAAGTGAATTTCCGCAAAGTAGCGTTTCCGTGTAGTTAGAGCATAGAAAACCTGTTTACGACCTTCTAAATACGGTTTTTAACATTACTAGAGCCCTCTAGACATGAAATAACACCCAATTTTTTGGAAAAAAGTTAATGAAAAATAAAAATAATTGACTCAAGACAACCGAGCGCAAACTGCATTTTCACTGTCTCGATCAACTTTTTAATGAATATACTGTATTTGAAAAAACCGTGATGGAGTGAAGCTGCGAAATTCGAACCGCAAAGTTTTGAGGGTCAACTGTATATTAATTTGCTCTGAAACCTCTATAATACGCAAAGCTTGTGATGCTCTCGGTACTGTTTAAATGCATCGCATGGTCTAACTTTGCATAGCAAATAAGACACCTCACCCATGTCAAACATAAAGGCAGCGTCGGTCTGTTATTTGTGTTTGTTGGTTTTAGTAGTTTGAACGGTGTTTAGCTGAAATCAAGATAAGCGAGAAGGCAGATCTAGCTAGTTATTTATGAAAATAAGTAAGAACCAAGATTTGTGAAGGCAGAGTTGGTGGGTGGTCATTTATTTTTTTTTTAGAAAGTCTTGATGAAGGGATTTTCTTTCTTTTATTCGATTTTTTTATTCGAATTTGAAATAAATCAAAAATGATATTGCTTACAACTGCTGGTCAAATGTGTACAAATCCAAAAGTCTTCGGTTTCATACCTGCTGCCCTTAAGAAACTTTTGCTTCTCCAACACGTTGAACTTGCAGAATTTCCCTGTATCTTCTCCACTCTGTTCGGACAGCACATCGGATTCACGGTGAAACCTTTATGAGGTCACGATGTAGACCGTAAGATTTTTTCCTGATGAGCCAAGAATCGCAGCTCTTTATTGCAGAGATCCACAGTGCTCTCTACTTTTAAACAATGTAAATATGTTTCATGTTCTGACTTGCACCTGGTTTGTGAAACCGGTCTTATCTTAACACGGTGTCCTGGGAACACTGTCTGCCTCCAAGGCCATCTTTTACAGCTGCCTTCTTTCTGTGGTTTATTTTTAGACAACAGTATCAGCAGGATTTTATCTTTGCTTGCCTTTAATGTCCCAGAATATTTTTTTTCCCCCCCACATGTATAAATGTACTGTATTACCTTGTTACTGATAAGCTGAGTGACTGCAGGCTTTAGTTATTCTGTACTACACCATTACTGTAGATGATAGCAATAAAAAAAGGCAAGCGTAATAATGAACTTTGGCTTAGTTCAATCGCTCAAGAGTCGTACCACCATTCCTAATTTGGCACACCGGATCTGATTTAAGCTTCATAAAAGATGCCGGTTTTGTAACAGGCCTTTGACTATTAAACACATTTTAATTACTTGCACTGCCCTGAACACCACACGACAGCGCTTCTATAGTCAGAACTCGATTTTTTAACCGTTATTGATCTTAAAAAACTAGTTTATGTGATTGTGAGTCCTGGTTTTATATTTGTTTTCACACACCTGACGTAGCCATGAAATAGCCGTAGCCGCTGACATGGCTTTAAAAAAATAACTGAAACTGAAACTGAAGCTACATAAAAGCATGCACCTTCTGCATTCTGATATATTAAAAGATAAAGCTTTTAAAGTTCACATTTAGATCCAGACATTCAGTAGTTCACCTGTTGTCTTGGTGGGAAGGGTTCTGTCCTCCTCAGCATGTGTTGCTTTAGTAGTTTGGATATTTGTGCAAACTATACAAAGCATTTGTGCCATTTCACTTATATAGCTTACATAAATTGCAATTATAGGATGTCCAAGTTTACTGCTCTTGGTGCTTGGCCCCCTTAATTGCTGCTTGGTTTGGCTTTCTGGTTTAGAACGGATCGCCTCTTTCTGCATTGTTTCCTTCTCTTATGATGGTGTCTTCTCAGGTGACGACGAAGTCGTGGAGGTGCAGGTTCCCGGCGGAGACCAGCAGGAGACGTTGGTGCGCAGACGCACTGCCGGAGTGTTGGACATGGGTGGCGTCTCCACTCAGATAGCATACGAAGTGCCCAAAACTGTAAGCTTTGCTTCCCAAAAACAGGTTATTATCAACAACAATTTCCATTCTTAAAGCCAAAACGCTTGGTTTGCTCATTGACATGCTTTCCTCTTGTCTCTGTGGTTCTTGGTTATCATATCCTGTGGACTGAAAAAGGCCTGTAGAGCTGAGGCTTTGGGTTAAAAAAATCGGTCTGCTGCGTGGAGCTCGTGTATAAGGCGTAATTATTTTCCAGAGAAAATGATCAGCCTTATGACATTTTGCAGTGTGTTTGATTTGAACTTTGGCTGCAAGGTTGCTTTATTTTACACTGTCTCTTCACTAACAGGCTGGTGTTTCACTAAAAACATCTGATCGTCTAGGAGCAGGTTATTCCATTCATGTCCTTTTACAGCTTTTTTCTAATGCATTAATTCTAATGACGGGAGGACACCATGAGTTTGCCTTCCATGTTTTATCCTAAATGTTTTAAAGACGGCTAGTGTAGCAGGGCTAACACGAAAACGCAGCAGCGTACCAGCGTGTGCTTATTAACGTCAGTGCCTGGCACGTATGGCTTGTAGTGTGCACGTATTAACGTCATTGGTAAGGTGGTAGATGTTGTTTTTTTCCGTTTAATTACCACGTGGCAAGCTCACGTGTCTGATTGTCTGTGTTTGTGGTTTCATGTGTATCGACAGGAAGAGGTGGCTAAGAATCTGCTGGCGGAGTTTAACCTCGGCTGCGACGCTCATCGTACCGAACACGTGTACCGTGTTTATGTTTCGACATTCCTGGGGTTTGGTGGGAATGCAGCACGCCAGAGATACGAAGAAAACCTCGTCGGCAGCACTCGGCTCCAAAACAAGTAAAACACTAACAAAAATGGGTCGAGTTATACAGTAAATCTACCTTTGCAGTTTCAAATATTGACGGGGGAAATGATGGCTTAATTATAAACTAACGATGCACATTGACTGTCTGATGTCTTCTTCTTTCTTAGGCTGCTGGATCAGCACCGTGGCGAGACTCCTGACTCCCCCGTGCTCGACCCGTGCCTGCCCTCGGACCTCCAGGACGAGGTGGGTCCCCCCGGTCAGAAGCTACACCTGCGCGGGAGTGGAGATTTCAATCAGTGCCGCCTGCAGCTGAAGCCCTTCCTCAACCACACCAACGAGACCAGCACCTCGCTGAATGGCGTCTACCAAGCCCCCATTGACTTCACCAACAGCCAGTTCTATGGCTTCTCTGAGTTCTACTACTGCACGGAGGATGTTCTGCGCATGGGTGGAGATTACAACTCCACCAAATATGCCAATGCTGCAAAAGTAGGCTTAGACCACGCTCAGTCATTTTCTCTAGTTTATAAATAAAGGATTTGTGCTTAGGAGAGAGACTGCATGAATTAATCTCATTTGTTTAGGACGTAGTCTTATCGGAGTTTAGTAAATCCTGCTCTGGGATTTTTGTGAACAGATTTCGGTCATTTTTTTTTTTTTGCAGGACTACTGCGCTACCCAGTGGAAAATCTTGAGAGAACGTTTTGACCGTGGCCTTTACGCCTCTCATGCAGACTTGCACAGACTGAAGTACGTTCCAACGCCGTTTCCGTCCACAGATTATATCAAGACATAGCCACGACAAAGAGATAAACTTACGCTTGCCGTCTTTCCACAGGTACCAGTGTTTTAAGTCGGCATGGGTGTACGAGGTGTTCCATTCTGGTTTCTCCTTCCCTCGGGGCTATGAGAACTTAAAGACGGCTTTGCTCGTCTACGATAAAGAGGTGCAGTGGACTCTGGGAGCCATTTTGTACCGCACGCGCTTCCTACCTCTAAGGTACGGACAGATAAGAAGCTTGCAGTTAAATGAAAGATCGCAGATCCGTTAACACGTAATAATGCCTTGAAAATTCATTTTGCACAAATGTTAATATTAAACCCCGGTTTTCTTTTTTTCTAACATCAGGGACATCCAGCAGGAGAGTCTGAAGGGCTCGCACTCGCACTGGCACCGTGGCTTCACCTTCATGAACAATCATTATCTCTTCCTGGCCTGCTTCATGGTGGTGCTCCTTTCCATCATGCTCTACCTGCTCCGACTGAGGCGAATCCACCGCAGAGCCGCGCTGAACCGTGGGCCTTCCGTCCAGTGGCTGGAGGAAGGGCGGGGTTCTCCAGACCTTCCCGTCACCTTATAGGACATGAACAAATAAAATAACTGGAAGGGAACTTGGACTCTTTAGACTAAATATTTTTTAATGTGTTGTAGAGTCCCACGAATCCCGCACCTCTTGAAGGCCTGAAATAGAGTTGGGGGAAGGGTTTAAATTCATCCCATCCATCATCCTAGACGATCTGGGAACCGCTCGCCTGGACTGAATTTTTGACCTCTCTTCCTTCCCAGACCCCTACTGTTCGGAACGATCCTCGGGTTTTTCATTATAATGTTGATAAACGACTATAAGTGGTTGAAAGGACAGTGGGAAAAAAGCTTTTCAGTGCAATCGTTCTTCATCGAGACTGCTCCAGGGTGCCTGGTGAGCCGGACGTCACGGGTTCGGCTCGGCTACGAAGCTCCGAAAATTAAAGACGACGCTTGTTGCCTTTAAACATCGTTAATGTGAAAAGTACTGATTGCAGGGTTGGCATTAGGGTTTCAGGTGTGTACTCTCTTAAAATGATCTAAAACTCTGTCCACACCTTTATTGATGTTTGTGAAAACATAGTTTTTATACCTACTGTTTTTCTAAAATAGCTCCACCAAAAAACCTTACATGGGCATGCCAGCCCAGTAGGTGGCAGTAGTATATCAAAAACTGTTGCTATATTAAAAAAAAAAAAAAAAAAGGAAGGACAAACGCCTCAAGAATAATGTAAAGAGCCTGGTAGAGAGTGGTAGAGAAGATGTAATGCAAGTTGAGAAAACAATGTTTTCAAAGATATCCATATACATGTGGACAGGGTTCTCTCTGACGGGATCTAAGCCTCAGCCGTCCCACACCCCAACGTATTTTGGACCAGTGGTTAAACCAGAGGCAAGCTGCAGAGGAGGCATAGCGTTTATTTTCATGGCCTGTCTACAGAGCTTGATTCTGCCATGTCGCAGGTGATCACGGGTCAACAGGAGTGAGGAGCTAAGCTACATTCGATCAGTTAATTGCAAATCACAGCTTTTGAAGTCTTCAGCACAAGCGTAATGCTTAACGCAAAAAAACATTTAAGCCGATCGGCTCCCTGAACAAAACAACTTTTGGCCAGCTGTTACGATTTTACAATTAAACCTCTAGATTGCTATTCTGATCCAGAGAAGCATGTTTGATATTTCAGGATCTGGTTTAGCGAAAGCTTCTAAACTTGTTGATTCTTGACGAGGGCAAAATCAGGACACGGTATCAAAGATACTTTGTGCGGTTTTTTTTTTATTTTTTTTTATATATATTGAATGAGAAATATCGTGGATAAATGCAGCCTTGGTCCACAGATTCCACACTCCAGTCAGTAGTTTTACCCAGTTCTACTTCAAATGTGACTTGCGTCTTGAGTTAACTTATGTTCCCGTCCTCCTCACCTTTGCTTCATTCCCTTCAGAAAGAAGCGTCCACAGATAATGCGTGTGCGAGGCATTGCAAGTACTAGTCACAGTAATATTATTTGGACTGTTTTGTAGATGACACTGTATTGCTATTTATTTGATTCTCTCCTTGGACCGTTAACCCATGGAGCATTCTTTTTCTAGCTTTACAAGCTCAGTGTTTTAACTATTCTTTTTTTTTTTTTTTCTTTAATGTTGTAGTTGGTGCCAGTCTTGTAATTTTTCTTCTTCTTTTTTTTAATTTTTTTTTTTTAACAAATTATTTAATAGTACTTAGTTGATGGATGTACATTTTCAGTCTCAAAAGAAGTTTGAAGAGAAGCAGTGCAATATTCGTGTCAAGAAAGGAGCACACACTGATATTTCCTCTCCCCATGTAGAGTTGAGTTGCACTCGGATGCCAGGGATTTCTCCAGCAGAGGAGCTGCGTGCGTTATGACGAAACACAGTCAAGTTTTAAACGTGATCAGAGACCAGCAGTTACTCCCACAGCAGAAAGAGAAGTTATGGAAAAAAAAAAAGATTTTGTGGAATCAGATTCCTGTATGATTACTGCTGGTAACTTACCAAAGAGTAAAAGAGAACACGTCCTAACCACGGTGTTTATATCATTCCGAACGCTGAATTCAGAAGCCATCAATCCCGCTACGATGTGCATAAACCTACAAAAGCACTGGCGTCAATTTTTTTTTTTCGCAAGGCAAATCTGTAATGTGCATGTGGAAAAAAAAACGGTTCTCCTGGAAATGTTGTTACCTTTCCGATGATTAAACCAAAACTTGATTTTCCAGTGTCTTTATTGTTCTTCTGTGGCCTATATAAGATAAAAAGGGAAACGCACCTCCAGAAAAAAATTTTATGGAGTTTGTTTTAATGCAGTTGAGTCACTGATTGTGGTACAGACGGAACAAAATTTAAGGATGGCTGGATTAAAATAAAGATGTGATGAAACAAGTTTCTCGGCATAGATTACTGAACTTTAACCAGCCGCGTGCGTTGGCGTGTTGGCAATAAATATATCACTGAGACAGTGCAGGCTTGTGTAAGATGTTCATTTAACAATTAAAGGAGTCCGCAGTCTTAACAGTAAATTTTCTGTCCCGGGGAAGTCTTTAGGACACGGTTTTGAGCTTTCTCATTTCTCTGTAAAAATGATAAGCTGCATTTTCCTAATAAAAAATTTACTTTGAATGAGTGACTTTAAAAATTTAATTAAAAATTACCATAAAAATTTAAAATTGTATTGTAAAGATTGCTAGAAAATTACTGCCTTATAAGAAGAATAAACTTTTTTTATTTGGATTTGCTGTTCATGGAAACAATCGTTTTCTGGGTGATAACAGCATCTCTCTTGCTCAATATTACTATTTTCCTATAACAGATTCCCCCAAGCGTTTTTATTCCTTAGATGAACAGAGCGAGTAGCCCATAACGTGTGTAATTAGTTACCAAAATCTACGTCCAAAATTTTAGTCTATCTTCAATTCATTTATTAAAAGCTTGCGTTAATTGAAGCAAATCATCTCTTTTAGTTGTTTGACTGCAATCCAATTTAATATTCAACTTAAATCTCTCTTAAACTCTTATTCAGAAAAGAAACAACACCACATGCTCCATTTCATTTGAAATTTCAACACAAAGAAGACATTTAATTGAAGCTGTCAGAATGTAAGAAGGAAGGCCTGTGTGTGTTAAGCATTATTTTTCGGTGATGTGATTTTCTCTGAGAAATAAAATGAGAATCATTTCTTGGTTGTGGACTTTTTCTTCTTCTTCTTCTTCTTCTTCTTCTTCTTCTTCTTCCCAACGGTGGTCTGTTAAACCCAGAGAACATGGCCAGA
>JAOVYU010000041.1:3737488-3750865 GCA_025674565.1 Synodontis membranacea | reverse complement strand
TGTAACGTCCAGTCTCATTCAGAAACCATACTTAAAATTGGTAGCTAACAATAACCGCTTATAACAAACTTTACGGTATAAAGTCAAAAGTGAACTTCATTGCCGTCTTTCTGTATACAAGTATGAGATGATTAAGCATACAGTTGAATTTACGCGTAGACAAAGAAGTCGAAAGATACTAAAGAAAAAGACGATTCCGACTAAGCGTTCTGTAGCAGTGTAGCTTTGACAAAAAAATCTCAGTCATTGTTCGAGTTTTGTAAAGTTCTGTTCTTTGCACTGCATGGAAGCGACATCTTGTGTCTTTTTTTTATTTTTTTTAAAATTTTTTTAATGTTTAACCACCAGGAGATGGCGTGTTCTAGCAGAAGAGTGATATGACGCGTTCGTACTTGACTTTATTTCGTTCGTATTTGTGAGCGTTTCACATATCATCCCGTTCCTGTTACTGAAAAAGGACATCTGTTCTGTATGTATGCTTACGAACTGAAGTTCAGTGTCTGAACTGGCTGCGGACACCTGACCGTCCCATCCGTATGTGCTTGTTGAACGTCCATTCCAGATTCGGTTCTCCTTTTCTACTAAAATAAGCTCGACTCTTTTGGGGAGGCTTTCCGGTCGATTGTGGAGCGCGACGATGGATATTTGTTCTCATTCAACCTCAAGAGCATTAGTGAGTTCAGGCGCCGATGATGGGTCTTTGGTGTCGTCGTCGTTCCAGTTCATCCTAAAGATGTTCAGTTGGGTTGAGGTCAAGGTTCTGTGCAGGACACTCGAGTTCTTCTACTCCAATGTTGGCAAACCATGTCTTCGTTGGAGTTCACTTTGTGCCTCAGAGACGCATTGTCGTGCTAAAAGATGATTTGGGCCTGTTAGTTCCAGTAAAGGGACTACAGCATGCGAAGTCATCCCGATCCCCAGTCCGCGGACCGGTACCGGCCGTGGATCATTTGGTACCGGGCCACAAAATGGTTATTTTTCTTTCATTAGTCTTCCAGATCATATTTTGAAAAGCGCCTGTTTCCGCCCTCGCCTCACCACTGCACTTGACTCTGGCACACCGTTTCATGCATCGGCGTCACAAGCTAACCCTTTAAAAAATGAGCCAGAAACAAAATTCAATGGGGACCGCTGTCCTAGACAATTGTGTTCTTCCAACTTTGTGGCAACTTTGTGTTTAAGAACCATATATTGGTGTGATTGTTAGGTATCCACAAACGTTCGACCTTATAGTGTAGTCGCGAGGCTATTTAAGCATCAGCTATCTCACAGTTTGCCTGATGTGTGTAGTGCAGCAGGTGGTGGGATAGTATCTCATGCTACAGGAACAGTGTTGCAGTGTATCGCAGCACCGTGACATTCAGTAAGTTTATACACAGTTACTCGCCAAATAATGTTTGATTTGTTTATGCAAAACTATCAGACATGTTGTCCCGTACCAGATATGTGTCTATCAAGATAAAAAAAAACACACATTCAGAGACAAATCAGTGGATCAGATCAGGTCCAAATCCAGCATTTCAGATCAGTATTGACTTTGGTGTCAGAGCTGTGTATTGATTCGCTACATTTTCGATCGAATGTATTATTTAACCACATTATGACAATTGTGAGTAATAAGCCCCAGTGATCGAAACGTAAATGATGAGATGGTTTTCTTTGCAAACGCAGCCTTATTGGTTGCACTGGATGTTAAGCAGTAGTATTGTGATGAGGGTGTTTATTCGGTGCCAAGGCAGCACTAATCTTCGGTTCAGGCCGTTAAAACAACAGGTCATTCATATTTGTGCACACTCGCTGAACAGTGAGCGATTTTTTTCGGACTTGATAAATGTTAGTCCCGTGAGCCTTTTGGATAAGCAAAGGTGAAGACCATGAACAAAAGCTGCTGCTGGAATGAAAGCCATCACATGACCCCTAGCAGTGTTAAAATGCATGGGCTGGAAATGAAATGACGTGCCGTCTGATAAGGCCCGAGGGCTATTCAGAGCTGCTCTCGTTGCCTATTGTCAGTGTTTCCTTCGACGCTGCCAGAATGCTCGACCAGGACATAGTACGTGTCTGGACAGCACATAGCCCGGATAGTTACCCGATGAACCGGGCGAGACTTTAGACTTGAAGGAAGTTGGCTGTAATTCCATAACGTGTACGTGCACGTGTACGTATCAAAGTGCGAATCTACTGTATTTCATTCGTTTTTTATATAGACCGAATAGGTACTGAGAAATAACACTGATAAAAAACAGACGATAAACGCAAGACAGTGATGCAGTTTACACAGGGTTAAAAAGTATAAAAGGACTTGGCTGCACTAGACGTTGGAAATAGAAAGGACCGAGTAAACACCAAGGCGCATGTTTTATTCATTAACATCGCAAGGATTCCGAGGCAGTTTTTTTTTTGCTATCCGTCCAAACCACGTCTCTTGTCGTTGGTGTCCCCTGAGCATTCATCTCAAAAAAAGTTCACCGAAGCCTTATGTAAGCCAGAGAAGGTTTCTGTGAGGAGAAGTTTATTCGAAGGACACTCTAGTGGCAGCCGTTTGTAAGTTTACAGCCAAAGATAACGCTTACCATTTCAGACATTTGCAACGTAGACTAACCTCCAGACGCTTCACAGCATCACATTTTCCAGTAAATGAACGAAGTAATAAAAAAAAAAAAAAAAAAACAGTAATCATTTTTACATTGATGTGGCATTGCATCACCCTGGCATTGATTAGTTTCTAATAACAACACTCCCCGGCGTGTTTAATAAAGCTGTCGTGATAAATTGTCTTAAAACGTGTTTCTGAGATGTCGCTAAATTATTTTACGTGCTTTTCGGGCTTAAATGTATTATTTTTTTTCCTTTTTTTGTCAGCTAACATAACATGGCGTGTTCAAGTCTCATGATAGTTTTGTCTTCTTGCTCATGCCTATACACAACCCTCTTGTCTTAATCCATAATCTGTAACACACCGTCGCGTTTTAGATCGTTGTTTTCATAATAGAATATAAGCTGCTTTGTGATTAGAAGTTTTTTTTTTTTTTTTTAAATATATAAATGACCAAGGCTTAAGCTTAGTTTGTTTATAATTTAATAAAATTAATTATAAGTAAACATAATGAGCTTTTTAGGAATGCTCAGTCGCTCACACATGTATGGACTGCGGTGAAAGTTTCGTTAAATTTATACTTGCACTAGTGTCTAGCAGGACGTGTCCTTTGGACTGTAAAGTGTGACTTTGGAAAACAAGGAAAGAAAGACCTAATATATGTGAGAAGGAGACTGAAAACCTGGTGTGTGTATGTGTGTGTGTGTGTGTGTGTGTGTCCTGTCTCAGCCATTGTCACTTAAATAAGAGCTGGAGGGTCATTAAGTAGTACTTTATTTATTTATTTATTTTTTCCTTTACAAGCGATGACCGAAATACCGCAGTAGAATCAAGACTCTTCTGACTTTTGAAGAGGAACAAGGAAAACATCAGATTCAAGTTTCATCCAAGAAGTGTGCTGAACGATTTACAGGCTCTTCCTGCTTCCTGCTTTCTTTTCTTTTCTTTTCTTTTTTTTTTTTTTCTCTTTCTTTCTTTAAATGTTGGCAGGTGCGTCAGGGCTCTGACGCTGGCCAAAAAAAACACGGTGTGTTGTAAGCAAGTGACAGCACTTCCGCTCATAGTAAAAGTCCAGAGCGGCGCAACTGGAGTTTCCAACGTGACGAAAACGATGAGGAATTGGGTAATGCTGAGATGTGTGTGTGTGTGTGTGTGTGTGTGTGTGTGTGTGTGTAAGTTTTCAGTGTAACCTTTGTGCACAAAGAGTAAGTGAGAAATAGCGTCCCCCAGGTGGAAAAGGACACACGGCACACCCGGTAAATGCTCCTTTTAACTGTAATCCTTTTATAGTGGTTATTCATATCTAATCACTCCAACATCAGACCCACATCAACAGACGTAACTGACTGGAAAATGATTATTGTTTCCTGTGTGACTTATTTTTTTTTTTTTATGGCCGTGACTAAGGATATCTCGGTATGCAGTATTTCATCTCTGATTGAAACAGGCTTTGTATGAGGCTGAACATATAACACGCCATGTGACACGAACCAGGCAGCGGAACGCACTCAGAGGAAAGCACTCTCCGTAAGTTCCTCCCATGACCAATTTTGCTTTCTTGACTCTGTCACTGGGACAGGGAATGATACGGTGAACGATTTTCTGTCGCACCGATCAAAAGAATGAAGCACCTTGTGCACAGTAATCCATAACAACAACACTTACCCGTCCTGGTTAGTATTATCTACACGCTACCAGAAGTGCATTCGTACGTGTTTGGTTGTTTGTTCGTACTTTATTTGCTTCTTAAGGCAGCAGTGTGGCTACAACGGGCACGTATGTGGTAGTTTTCCTTAATCGAACGTTGTCCTTGAGCGGCGTTATGGATGCTTATCAGCTTTTTAAAGAGCTGGGAGGAGCGGCAGGGCGGGTCCTGTTATCTCACTGGACCAGATGTGTTCAGTCGCATTCGTACGCGTGAAGGACGGCGCTGTACTGCTGGTTAAGTCACTGGTGCACACAGAAACATGTCAAGTCCCTGAACGCTCCGCCATTAGGTTGTATGTTGGTTCATTCTGCGCTTTACTCAACTGTAAGGAACCTGTACATGCGACAGCATGGGAACCTGGAACCTTCTCAAGGCGAAACTGGACATTTTCTCAACCCTATAGTTCTGAAAACTACTGAGCTGAAATCCGTTTCTCTCTCATACGGATGTCAACCACAAAAAGCCGAAACCGTAAAATGACACTACTGCCATGTTGACCGCTCACTTTGATTTTCAGCATCATCCACGTCCCTCTGGGTCTCCTCCTTCCCATTTCGGCTATTCCCAACTAGGGGTCGCCACAGCGGATCTTTTGTCCGCATGTTTGATTTGGCAGAGTTTTTACGCCGGATGCCCTTCCTGACTCAACCCTCCCCATTTATCCGGGCTTGGGACCGGCATGCAGGCATACACCAGAGAGTGCACCCCCTTGTGGCTGGGTCTTTGTACAGCACCCGGCCTTCTCTGGATGTCTCCCATCCAAGTACTAACCAGGCCCGCCCTTGCTTAGCTTCTGAGAACAGGTGAGATCGGGCACTCCCAGGGCAGCATGGCTGTACCCTCTGGGTCTCATCACCTGACCTTAAAAAAGCAAAAAAAATATCACGCCCAGACTTTAAACACCTGCGTTTCGCCACTCCACCAAGTTCCGCTTCACGCTCACGTCAAATGATGGCTGATTCATTTCCTTGGTTGTTGTTCTTGATGCGTTTATTTATTTTTTTAAAACGTACTCCTTACGCGACACGACCTTAGAGTTCCGTCGCCAACGCGAGGTCATTTCCACATCACAGTTTCCGTAAATTAGAGACGTCACGCAGTATTAGTGGCAGGAAAGCACAATTTTGTTCAAAACCAAAAATTCTTTTGTTTTCTTTCTCCAGAATTCAGCTGGAGGTTCTTCTGAAGGATTTTCCCAGGCCGTCATGCATGTCTCGAGTCGTGTTTTTAAAAATATGAATCAGAGAGTTATTTCCTTGTGGGAAAACGGGTTGAATGTGTGGAAACATGAAGAAGTTCAGACTGGCGTACATGTGGCGTGCCGATCTCCCTGCAAAGAAGTCTTAATCTACCTGCGATGTTTCCTCTATAATTACAGACGCGAGGAGGCCTTCACCCTGTCGCACGCCTTGCCATGTTTACTGTAAAATTGTGAACTGCGGAAAGTAAACAGGATTATGAGTAAACACTCTGCCGCCGCTGTCTGTTTATTCAGTCTTTCTTGGCTGCTGTGTTTCAGCGGCTCTTTCTGACACTCGTGCCTGGAGATAAACAGTAATCCTATAACAAACTAGTGTCTTAGGCTCAGCTCGTGTACCATAGCGTAATATTTACACCTAAACCTGAAAAAGTGGAAGGATAGGAAACAGGCTCAAGCTTGCAGTTAATCTTAAGTGAGTCGTGATTAAGATAATCAAAGGTAATTAACTCAATTGGATGATTTTCGATATCATTTTTAGTTGAGTCAGGCTCTGGTTGCGTGCCTGAGTGGCATATTTCTTTGAGCGTGTGTGTATGTGTGTCTGTGTTTAGCGTCACCGTTCAGTGTGTCCAAGCAGCAGTCTGTGTTTAGTGTAAATGTAAAACTGAAATGTTACATAAATGGTTGTTTCACTAAAGCTTCACCAAATACTTTGGTGGGAAAAAGTTTTTTTTACATTTTTTATTTTATTATTTAAAAGTTCAGGAATGTAACTCCGTTTGTAAGCGGATACCGTGACATGAACCCGTCGCAGTCCATAATTTTAACATGTTTCCTCCCCTCAGACGCGTATGCAGAGTTTACAGCCAGACCCGAAGGCTCAGTACCGCAGCGTATACGGAGCCCTGAAACAAATCGTGACGACCGAGGGCCTCCTGCGGCCCCTCAGAGGCCTCAACATCACGGTGCTGGGGGCAGGGCCAGCCCACGCGCTCTACTTCGCGTGCTACGAGCGCATCAAGCTCAGCCTCAGCGACGTCATTCAGAACGGCGGTAACAGCCACATCGCCAACGGTGCGTATGAGAGGCCGTCGCTGTTCCTTTTTGTGCAGGTGAAGTGTGGAGAAGTGATGTAATGTTTGGTGTCTGGTTTTGCTCCTTGTTCCTCGCAGGGCTTGCAGGAAGCGTCGCCACGGTGCTCCATGATGCGGTCATGAACCCTGCTGAAGGTAAAACAGCACCGCTTCAGTTGTCATATTAGCATAGTCCGTGTCCGAGAGCAGTCCGCTCTGATAGTCGTTTAATACTAACACCGGTTTCTTCCGTCTTTTAGTGGTGAAGCAGCGCATGCAGATGTATAACTCGCCGTACCGAGGCCTGTGCGACTGTGTGCTGACAGTGAGTCGCAACGAGGGCTTGGCCGCTTTCTACCGCAGCTACAGCACGCAGCTCATCATGAACATCCCGTTCCAGGCTCTGCACTTTATCACGTACGAGCTGACGCAGGAGCGGCTCAACCCACACCGCCAGTACCGCCCGGGAACGCACGTGGTGTCCGGGGCGGCAGCAGGCGCCGTGTCGGCCGCGCTCACGACTCCACTCGACGTGTGCAAGACGCTGCTGAACACACAGGAGGACGTGGCGTTAAACTCGGCCCGCGTCAGCGGCCATCTTTCAGGCATGGCCAATGCCTTCAGGACGGTCTACAGGCTGGGAGGATTGCCCGCCTTCTTTAAAGGCGTACAAGCGCGTGTCATTTACCAAATGCCTTCGACGGCCATCGCCTGGTCCGTCTACGAGTCCTTCAAGTACTTCCTGACCAGCCAGGAGCAGTTGAACATGAAGAGCTATGGAGGAAGTTCCGGACCAAATCAGCACTAATCAACATGGAGTCGTTGTCTGTCACGGCGTTTTTTTTTTTTTTTTGTCTCCACGCATTTACGGCGTCAAATTCTGAAGAACAAGATTGTACTCGTGTTCAGGTTCTTGGTTCCGTTGAAACTTTTTTTTTTTTTTTTTTTTATTTATTGGAAGATACTTGCTGTTACAAGCAAGAAATTTTTATGTAGGCAAATAAATAGCCACTGTTAAACACGCACAAATAGAGACTAGAAAGAAGGCGTGAGCTCGTGATCTCCTGTCATTTAACGCCAGCACTCAGGGTCTGAATTGCTCACTAAACAGATCATGCTCTGTATTGGCGTCGAATGGTAGGTGCCACAGCTGGCCTTCGGACCCAGATGCGCAACTTTCCATTCATACGTTTTTCCTGGATGACGACAGGCGGGAACGTTTGCCTTTGTCCGTGTGTTTAGAGTATGTAGGAAATTTGTACAAATATTTTTTTTTTTTTTTGAGCTTCTTAGGATGTTGGAAGTCCTGTAGGTCTTTGTTTGGACCAGGTATGATTTGACACAAGTGCTCTTCATTAGCGAACACTGCCTTTACTTCGTACATCCGCTTCAATCGCAGCCCTTTCCACTATTCTTAGAATGTATCTCGTCATTAATGTTGTGGAGTTTAGACTCCTGATATCTGGAGATCTTTAGATTTGGTGAACTCCTGAGAGCTACAGCCAGAGGCTTTGCGTTTACAGATAAGCAGCAGGGTGAGCCAAAATATTTGAGCAAAACACTTTTTAGAAATCTCCTAAAATTCGCTCACGAACCTGCGTCATAATCCAAGTATGTTTTCCTATAGTCGTTTAGGTCCCATAAGCCCCGCCTCCTCCGACTTTTCCTCATTTGCAGCAGGCAATTATAGCTGGGTTCCCGCCCCGCTCCCCCAGGTTTGCTCTGATTGGCTGCTGGTAACCAGAGAAGGAAAGTAGGAGATCGTCAGCTCTCCGAGACCCCACCCATTTTGGTCAATTCGCAAGTAAAGCAGTTATATCTAGATGGAGATAATTGACCTAAGAATGAAAGTGTAAATGCAACCAGATTAAAAATCCGATCATTCAGATCAATCCAGGAAATCCGAGACACGTTTTATCCACATGATAAAAGCGTCAAAGTATCGGCCTTTGAACACTTTCTGAAAACTAAAGTCCTGGCCAACGGGTGAGCACCATTAGAGAAATGTTAGTAAGGTTAAAAATAACACAAGACAAGATTATTAAAAAAAAAAAAGAAAAAAAAATTATAAAAAATAAAATAAAATAAAAACTGGTTTAGAAATAAAAACAGGAAAACAGCGTTTTATTTATTTATTTATTTATTTTTATTTGTGGGGTTTTTTTTTCCCCACCCTAAAATAATTTTTAAAACATAAAAAAAAAACATGGTCCGGTTTCTAAGACTAGAAATGAAATTTTATTCGTTAAATAACGCAAAGCCGAACAAATGCCGTCTGCTGTACGCTCCAGTGGAAATACAAGTATGCTGTTCTATTTTTAAATAAAATTTGGGCGATAAAATACTTTCAAATTGCAAAAATACTCTAAGAAATACTTTTAAATGGAGAAATACTGGAGCTTTTTTTTTGGCTTTTGTTTTAAATTCAAACAGTTTTAACACGTTATTTGCATTTAGTAAAAATTTTTTTTTTCACGTTCCAAATGACCGCAACATATACGGAAACGCACAACAAGACGTAAGTGGAACGAGTGTTGCATATTAACGCACAAATCGGCTATAAATACCTTTACAATACGGAATTGTAAATGCTGACCGGTTGGGAGGCGTGGCATATTCACTCCGCCCTGTCAATCACAGTGACACTAGCCAATCGTTGGCATCTCGCCGTAGCACTTTCATCTGAATGTGTTGCGCTAAATAAACACACAAAATCTGAGAACATGTTATGTAATAAATACATATAATATAATAATCTAAATATATATATATGACATTTGGTTTATTCAAGCTACACTATATAGATTCATTGCTGGTGTGTAGCTTACCTAGGAAAAAAACATCATTATTCCTATAAGCGATTGGGATTTTCATTTAGTATTATAAACATAAGCTCATATCTGTGTTTAGTAACCTAGAGAAACGCAAGCCTTGAGCGTTTGCATAGAACTCCTTAAGAAGGTACGAAAGCTGTTAATGGGCAGCTCAGCAGACCGTTTCCACGCGAGAGTTTGGCTCGTCTTTGAGCATCGAATGCTAAGCATTGAAGTCGCGCACAACGATATTCAGATCTTGAAAGTGTAACATAAACGTATTATGTGACAGAGGGGTTCCACCTTTTTGTCTCCAGTTGTTAGCTCTTATTTTAGAGCACGTGTGTATGCTGGTCCCAGTGTCGGACCAATAACCTAAAAGTCACCAAATGTAAGCATCTCTCTCGTTTTTTTTTTTTTTTTTTTATAAATGTTTTTATATCCTTAATCATCATTTCAGATGTATATATTTAGTAAGTCTTATACTGATCTTGTAGAATTATTTTTTTTTTTAACCACATCTTGATTTTATTTACCTGTGGACAATCAGAATCTCGTAGTTTTATGATCTATGCAGCTTTATCCCATTGTAACTACACGTTCAGAACGGATCATTTTGTTAATGTGTGAACTTTAATTCTCATGTACATTTGCCTTCCTATTTAACAAAAGAGCCTTTTTTTAAAATTATTTTTTGCTTTGTATTCTCGCTTTATCCCCCCCCCAAACGTCACTCCAGAAGTGATCGATGAATTTAATTTCTTTTAAACTCCATGAGAATTTTGGATCCGTGAGTTATTTGTTTTGTCTTTTTTGATCAAATGTTTATCGGCGTCATTTGTCACTGCCTCGTGTACTATCGAAACCATTTACTTCTGTATCGCTGGCTATGTTTACATGCAATGATTTGCTCCAATCTGAGTGAAAATCGACTGAAATAAACAGAACAGTCGGCGAGTGGATGAGATGAGGACTGCAGTATTTGATATTTGACCTACGTTCAGGAGAAAGGAAATGCGCCTTGCATCTTATAAAAAATGTCAAATTAGGATCCCACGTGGACCCCGAATGTTTGGCTGACATTTTGGAAATAAAAGCTTTGTGGCTCCAATAATCAGCCAGAAAACGATTGTACACAGGGGGTTTCCCATGACGTTCCTTTTACGGTCGAAGTCGTTGCCGCTCTATCGACCGGGGTTTGAATTCTGAATTTCCATCCACGGCTGGGAGCAAAATGAGTACGCACTCTGGGTAGGGGCCCTAACGTACTCTTCCCGTCAGTGACCGTGGTACTAGCCAATCTGTAAGATCAAGTATGTGGAAGAGGATAGATGGCGCTTTCCTCTGGGTGTGTTACGCTGCCATGTGACGCAGCAGGAGCAGCAGTTTAGAACGATTTGGTTGGCTTGTTTCATGAGTCTTGGAAGAAGCATGCGTTAGCTTTAATTTTCCCCGTTGGTTGGTGGGAGAAATTAGCAGGTGATTGGGGCAAATTGGGGAAAAATAGCAGGAGGGAAGTGGGAGGGGTTCATATCCACTACTTTATTGAGGTCAATAAAGGTCAAATCATAGCTTATGCCTTTGTACACCGTTCAAGACCAAAAGTGTTTAGAGATAAATCTCTAAAAACAGATGTTGGAGTGGTTTTAATGTTATCGCCTTAAGGAAGGAGTTCATTCATAGTTTCCTTGAAACTGCTGTTTTATTTATCAGCTTAAACTTGTATTAGATGCCCCGATGCTCCGTTATATCCCGCTTTTTTTTTTTGTTCAGATCATGTACACAGAGTATTGCAGCACAGCCTGAGAACGAATACCTTAATAGAAGCACAAAACAGCTGCTTTAGATGGCTCTGATATTTTCACCCTTCTTTGTGGTTCCCTTCTCGCTCTCTGCTGGTGGAAAAAAAAAAACCCTCCTTGGTTTGGTTTGTGGAATGCGAAGAAAGGAATACAGCTGCTTTCTTCATGCATGATGCCAGAAGGAGTTTGAAGTGAACTGAACTGAAGATACCAAGCATTGGAAAAACTTAATGTGCAAAAAAAAAATAAAATAATAATTATTTGTGAACATGCTGCTACAGTTTGTAACACTGGATCTGAAATAAAGATGCATAAATAAATGTGTTCGTCAGTGAGTTTTCATTAGTATCGATTTTTTTGTTATTTGAGGTGTGCATGGACTGATTATCTGTTATATGCTGTAACGTGATATTTGATTGTAGGCTGCATAAACACATGATGACATCATGTCAATAATGTGATAAATTGTCACGCTTTTCAAAATGAAAAAAAAAAAAAAAACTTTTTAGAAAGTTTTTAAAATTATTTTAAATAATTACAAACTGACAAAAAGCAGAATTAAAAAAAAAAAAATCTAATTCTATAGATCTAAAATGTAACTGATATTTCTCTTTCAGTGTTGTGTATTTATCTTTATAATTTTAAAATGTTATTTTTAATGTATAAAAAATAAGTGTAGTATGAATTTGTTCATTAAAATTAAACAAACGTATTCTTATTTAAAATCACACTTTATTTATTTATTTATTTATTTATTGGGAGTGTGAGCGTATTGTAGAAATGGCTTCTTCAGTGTGCAATGGCAAAAAATGTCCAAGACAAATTTCAATTATGGTAAATAAATATATTTTTTTTAAATTCAACAGCCCACGGCAGCATTAGATCCGTTATTAAAAATGGAAAAGAATACAGCAGAACAGCGATTCTACTTACAGGAGGCTTTAGAAGGGCAGAGAAGATTCAGAGAAGCCAAGTCGATGATCGGAGCACGATGCTACCACCACCATGTTTTTGTTTTTATTTTTGTTTTTTTGCAAACTGCTGCTTTCCACCAGTTCAATATACTGTAAGTTTCATGACTTCATCCCAAATAAGTCCGTTTCGGTTCCATGCTATACCAATACCAAAAAAAAAAAAAATGTCCAAATGGGGTGAATTCCGGTGGGATTGTACATACTATAAGCAATGATATGAAATGTGTACATTAATATCCTGGCTATTTATTAGAGCCTTATACCTTTTTTTTTTCTTTTTCTTGTGACTAACAAGTTTCTTGATTAGAAGACTTCTCTGATTTTTGAGTCATTGAGGCTTGCTTTATACCTGTTTAATACAATTGACCAGAGAAATGAGCTAATAAAATAAGAATGTAGTAATAACATATTTGATAACTGTGCTTTCTGCCACTCTGCCACTATTAACACACTTTCTTAGAACCACTAATCTGAAGAGCTAACAAAAACAGTAGTTACACAACACAACCAGTTGAGGGCGCCACTAGACCTGAATTATATGCTCCTTCTGTTACCTGTGAACCTTTCACTACAAGCCATAGTTATGGACTTATTGGGGGAAAAAAGTACTGGTTCTGTTACTAGTATTGGCAAAGATGGACAGGTAATATTAGACAGCAATAGTGATCATGAGATGTTAGAGATCTTAGATGTTCATGCAGATTTTTTTTTTTTACCAAGTATTTTTTTTTTAAAGTGAAAAGGTGAACGTGAGTAATTGTCATTATTGACACACCACAGCACATAACAACAAAATTGATCCTTTGCTTATGACCCATATGTGACGTGACACACAGCAGGGGGCAGATATTTTCAGCGCCCAGGGAGCAGTGCTTGGGGGTGGCACCTTGCTCAGGGTACCTCAGTAGTACTTTGCTGGTTGTGGGATTCGAACCTGCAATCTTCCTATTATAAGAGCGGTTAAGGGATAATTAACCCAAAATTTTATTGATATACCTTTGCTTCTTTAGTTTTGCGCTGGAGCTTCTCTCTTGAAGTTAATAAGATTACAAATTAAATATATACAGTGGGGCAAAAAAATATTTGGCAGCCACAGATTGTGCAAGTTGTCCCACTTAAAAATATGAGAGAGATCTGTAATTTTCATCATAGGTACACTTCAACTGTGAGAGACAGAATGTAAAAAAGAAATCCAGGAAATCACATTGTA
>JAOVYU010000041.1:3666491-3678176 GCA_025674565.1 Synodontis membranacea | reverse complement strand
TATATGAAGAGAAAAGAGAAAATAAAAACACTTCTAGCTGACTCATTACAGAATATCTACAGAAATGCAATAAAATAAACACTTAAATAACATAGTAGGAAAATAAATATGAATAAACCCAAAAGGCTCTTTTCTTAAATAGACATCTTGGTTTGCTTTCCAGCACTCGCATGCTTGACCCCACCTCTGTACGTCATATTCACCAGGGAGCAAGTTGTTCATCTGTCCGTTACGTCCGGCTATAATTTCGTAATTTCGCGTGACACTTGCATTGCACTCGAGGGTTAGCAACGGTTTCTTTCTTTTCTTTTTTTTTTTTTTTTAAATAGAAAAATAATATCTCCTAAATGATCACCTTCCTTCAGGTTTCTAATGAAAAAAAAACCACACACACACAAAAAAAAAACAAAAAAAAACGATTTTAGTCATGACACCTAATGTTACCGCATGCAGGGTCTATGAGATATGGCATCTGGAGTAAATCTTAGTTTTTTGGTCTTTTATAATGAATTCCTGCAGATTTTCTTTTTTAAAGATATCCCTCACCCACTGAGTGAGCTCTCACACAAAAAAAAGGCTAGTGGCAATTTAAGATCTAGTGGCGATTTAACATCTAAAAATAGTAAAATATCTGTTAATAAATAAATAGTACACTCTCATATTTATAGCACATGCCAACTATTTCACATTAACAATATATTCAGTATATATATATACACGGATTTTCTTTGTTGTAACCTTTTTAAGATATAATGGTTGTATAGATATATAAATGGTTCTATATTGATGGTATTATTTTCAGTTTTCCTCTTTAGATATTTTTCATGAAAATAATATCTTCTTTTTTTTTTTTTTTTTTCTTCAAATCTATCTAAGAACTCTCTACACAATGGCCTGAATATTTTTTTTTTTTTTTTAAAGAGATTTTACACTGAGCTCGTAAAAGAGACTTCAACTGTGCTTTATGTCAGTCTCTAAATATGAAAAAAAAAAAAAAGAAAAAAAAAAAAAAGCTTAGCTGGTAAACTAGGTTCTTGAATTTCTATGACGATAGAAATCAAATCTAATGCTGATAAACATAAACGTTTGACATTCAAGCTATTTTCATATAGGTGCATTTCTTTTTCTGTTGTTGTTTTTTTTTTTTTTTCCCCCACTGTTCAAGAGAAATAACGTTATTCCTGCGTTCTGATGGTGAATGAGCCACTAATATGTTTTGTTTGTTTTCATTTTGCAATTGTGCACACACAACCTGTGGGTTTGGACCAAGAAACGGGGTTTTGGGGTTAAGAGCTGCTGTCCATGTTGCGTTTCTTGCTGAAGAGATTGGCCGCGTCCCTGTTGCGTAGATGAGGCTGGTTCTTGTGTGGGTGTGGACTGGCGGGCCAGTGCCAGCCTCCACGAGTCACCACCCCAGTGGGCACAGCAGTGGATGGGCAAGGCTTATTCTGCAGGAGCTGGAAGAGCATGGCAATCTCAGGCCCCAACCGGGCCATCAGATTCACCCTCAACAGGTCGAGTGTTTCCTCATCACAGTCCAATAAACTCTGCAGCAGCTTCCCATAAAACCTGCAGTGAGACACAGAACACTCCCACTGAGTCCATGCCACAACGGATTAGCAGGGTCACAACATCAGATTTGTGTAGATAATAACAGAAGAATAAGGGAAATAACCCAATCACTGGATCGTTTTACTGGGTTATTTCGTTTCCTGTAACCCAAACCACCGCATGTGTAACATGACGTAATATCTGGATTGCTATTATAGCATAACGTTGGATTTAATTTGTCCACTGAAATGTGATAAGAACCCAGTCATTTTTTTTTTTTTTTATTGCTGCAGCATCACTTTTTTAAGTTGTGTAAATACTTTTTTTTTTTTTTTTGCTTTTTCACGTTGCTTGTTGGTGCATGTTTTAACAATGCCGCATCATATCCAAAATATAGATATGTATAGCTTTCGTTATGAAACATGCTTAAATTTATACAAGCGGTGTTAAGTCGTGTAATGAGGACCCGGGACATTTCCCCTCCCCATCAGCAGACGTCGCACTCACCAGAGTATCAGCACATTCGCTGCCACTCACTTCCTTATCTTAAGAGCGTTTAAGCAGTTAACGGGCATTGAATCCTTGCGAAGTCTTGCCGATCCCCGTCTCTGTGGACGTTTCCAAGTCTCGCTTGGTTAAAATGGACTTGCTTTTGGATTACTCTTTGGCCTTGTTGAAGCCCTTTGTGTTTTGGCCAACTTTAAGAATTAAGTTCTAAGCATTCTGACGGGTTGGAGAAGCCTAATCTAGCAAATGTTCGCTATCAAATGCCTCCTCAGGTCGGGACTCAGCTGTCTACTTATAGCAAATGAACAAAGAACACTCCTCTGACACGAACAATGTGCCCATTCTGGAAGGGATTCATCTGCAATGTCTTTCTGACATGTTCGTCTCGGTGTTCGCACTCTGATTCACATCTCTGGACCCCAGCGTCACGTCAGGCTCATTGCCACAGATGTGAGTCACACGTAGTGATTAAAAGGTGGGGATTTCCTATGGCCTCTTCAGTAGCGAACACTCTCTAGTGCACATCCCATAAATGGTATGAATAAGCTGAGGCTGTGACACGATGAACCTGCTTTTGGGGATTTAAAGCGACCCAGCATGTTGAGGTCTACCCATAACCCACCCACAATGCGGTCAGATTAACCCAGCGTGTGTTCTGTTATATATTCCCGTAGCCTTGGATTACAGAAATGACTCAAAACTTTTTCTTTCTTTCCTTCTTTTTTTTTTTTTTTTTTTTTAGAGTGTACTATTTAAGTTCATCAGCAAATAGACACACATGTACACTGGGATAACTAACCAATGCTAAATTTCAAAGCTAAATTTTAACGAGCAATGAGAAAATAGTTTTGATATCTAGATTATGCGTATCTATAACAGATAACCTAGTTAGTTTCTGCAGTGGTACATAGTTTGTGATCCCAACTGACTTGGTTTTACACCATTATAATCTCAGACATTTCACAAATACACAGGCTTTCTCATGCTTCAAGGATTGTTCGTTGATGAGTCTTACTTGTTAGGAAAGTGGCTGGGTAGTTGAGCTACCTCTGCAATGGCATCTGGGTTTGACCTGGCCACAGTGCAGATGTCCAGTTTGGTGTAGCATTCCTCCTGAACCTCCGAGATCATCCGCTGGAAGGTGGAACAACGGCGCACAGTAAGAAAGACCTTGGAGGTGATGCCATTGGCGATGCACTTCAGGCTCTCCTTCACAAAGGCCTTGCCCTGGAAAATGGACCAAACAATTTAGCTGATTTTTATTTTTATTTTTATTTTTTCCAAAGGTCATATGGGAAATTCCAGTCATTTGTGGCAAATGTGACAAACATGTTTTTTTTCTTTTTTTTTTTTTCTTACTTATTTCTACCCGTTGTTTCTTGGATTGCTGACCGGCAACTCCTGGCGCATTTAACTTTAACATTTTAATCGCAATGATCTGTGAACGTGACACAAACCTGAGTGTCAAATTTAGCAGCACTGTAGAGAAAAGACTTGCAGATGTCATGCATTCCATCTGTGTCACACGTGGAGTTCTCCAGACAAGCGAAGGCACCACAGCCCACTTGGAGGGCACTATTCAAGCAGCGCACCACATCCGCTGTAAAAGAATAAAGAGAGAAAATGCCCCAAAGACATTAAGGTATACGCTTTAAACCTTCGTAGATCACCAAAATATACAGAGAAATGTTTAAGGTCAGATGTTTGGATAACCTAAATAACACATCATTTGGCGAGACACTTGAGGGTAGTGAGGTTCCCAAATCTGATGCTGAGTTTGGCTTAGAAATGTTACTTGTTCTTCTTGTATCGATGTGGCTTTTCTTCCAGATTCTCCAGTTTCCTCCCAACTCCCAAAACATGCCAGTAGGTGGACTGGCAAAGATAAAATACTAAAATGTACGTGTGAGTGAGTGTGCGAATGTGTTCGGACTGGCGTCCTATCCAGGGTGTATTCCCGCCTCAAACCCAGTGTTCCTGGGATAAGGTCGGGATCCACTGCGACCCAAAACCAAATAAAGCACTCACAAGAGATGAACAAATCAATGAATGATAACATGTTGGAACATACATTATTAGATGTTATTCTAGTTGGAAATTGTGAAAAAGAACACGTCCAGAAAGCGAAAAGGACAAATGTGCGTCCTTAAGAGGATCAGTAAGTATGGAACACATTCTCATTAGTCTCATGAAATGTTTAAATAGCATTTGGGGATAGAAGCTCTGGGTCAATGTGGATTATTGCAGCTTTGCTATGATTGGGGATGAACTAATGTAAATTTCCACTCCCAGCTAATGCCAAGCCAAATTCCTTCATGCACAGACTTAATATGACAAATAACAGCATGCTTGACTGGCCACTGGACGCCTTAAAATATATAAGGCTGGGGCACAATTTAGAATAATTACTCTACATTTCTACCATTGGCAGAAGAGTTTATGAGTATTCCAGTAGTTGTTTTCTGTTTCTTGGAACTGCATTTGTGACCCACTGCGCTGAAAATACCAATAGCTGGCCTCCTGGGGGCTTTAAGGCAGTCTGGGTGCTGTGTGCCCTGCATTTGGCCCTCGTAAGAAGAAAGGGGTTTATGAGTAGGGAGGTGGCGAGGGGATGTGTGCCATACGGTATTGGGTTCTGCTGACTGTCGCATTTGGCACAAGATCTGCTGCTTCCATTACACTCACATGTGACAAGACAATAATGCTCAGCTCCACAGGCGAGCTTGCCAAAACCACCTACAACACTCCAGTGCCAGGGACTATAAACACTTCACCATGCAGACTTGCACTGTGTATTGGGTCACTGTGCCACCCCACATTAAAGATGTTTTTCATGGCAGCACTGTATGTGTGTGTGTGAATGTGTTTAGTGTGTGAAAGAGAAACTGGTGTTGCATCAGACCCATTGTTTTGGGGCTGAAGGGGAAAAAAAAAAAAAAAAAAAAATAGGCTGTGTGTTGCTGTGTCAATGCAGCTGGCAGAAAGGTAGACTTATGAAATAACCAGAAAAGCCCCTAAATGTCATAGGATGAATACGTCTATTGTCTATAGGGTCAGACGTGCATAAGATCTCAAATGAGGTTGCCATAAAGGGCTTATCAAACGCTAATTCAGTGTCTGACATGAGCTTTGTCCTGGTAGACACTTGTCAAATGTCTTAATACCATCTAGGAAAATTCTAACAATACAAGCGTTAAGTTATGACCTTCTCACTTTTACCTCTTAACTCTTCTATACCACCGAGTTGTCGAATTCCCGATTCTGATTCGACGTATCTTCTAGAACAATAGTGCTGGTGTAATTCAAATGAAGGTTTAGAATTATACGCTATATTAACCTTCACGTAGACCTGTACGATGGACACCCTACAGTCTACGTAATCTAATAAAAGACTCATTAAAAATGTGTTGCTTTTTTTAGCAAAGAAAACCATTAAATAGTATATTGTTTTCACAGACACTTGCATGCTAGACACTCTACATAATCTAAGACTAATAACGATCAAATACGGTGCATTTTTTTTTTTTTAACCAAGTTAGTAGGTTAAAAGTAACAGTAGGTTTTCCACCTCGTGAAAGTCTTCAGCATGTTAATAATGTTTATATGTTGAACATTAATGTTTATAAACGTTAACTTGACATAAGCGATAGCGGGAACTAACCTGTCGCACACTACATTAAACGTAACTATAAATGTATGTTTAGTACATTGTGCTATTTTTTAATAAATACGAAAAACGCAATTGTAGGTAAGTCGCTGTTCTATAAAAGAAATGGAACACTTTTTGGTGATGCTGTTATTGGAAAAAAATCAGCCTCAGGGAGTTGCGCAGGGAACTGCGCTTCATGTCCGGCTGCAGCACCCATGGATTATTTTCCTAAAACAGCACGCCCCCAAGAGATTATTTCTTTCTTAGGTTAAAACTGATCTGCATTAGTTTATCAATACGGTTGCTTCGACACGAGAGAGGTGAAAACAAAAAGTGAACCCCAACAGCATAAATCAACTGAGCACATATTTATTAATAACTAAAAACTAAGCCATGATGCAAGAATGATGCCCAGTGGCATGTCGTAATCAGAGCAGACTCACAATACATCTTAAGCCCTAAACCCTATATCCAATCACCTTCTCAATTAAACTCATAAATCAGTTCGATGCGTGTGACTTTATGAGCCAGTTTTGATGCTGATGCAGTGGACGTAAAGCCCCGTATACTTTCAACATTGCGTGCGTTTAATATTTGGAAATGATGTCAGATTAGATGTGAATTTGTTTACCCTATGGCAAAGTGGCTTCGCTATAGAGCTCAACTGGTCGGCCAGATTTTAACAGCATAAGTGATTTGACTTGTGGGACCTGCATCACAACGGCACAATGAGGTTCAGTGAAACTCTCTGACTCTGTAATCTAAAGATGCATCGACACCTGCGGCGTGTGACGTCAGCAGCAGGGGAAATATGTTAGCGTTTCCTTTCTTTGAACCATTCCGGTAATGATGAGTAAACCTTCCATGGGAAATTGTTTTACGAACTAGACGGGCCACCCGGGAATGAAAATTCGCACAGTGACTCACCCAGTAGAGGTGTGAACTATTGATTTGTTGATCCCCAGATAGAGCTCTCATTGTGTGAACACGAAACCCAAGCAATGGGTTTGGATGTATTATGACTTGAAACATGAATAAAAGTGGGCTTGCTCTCCCATAATATGTACAGAGGCCCTGGCGGCGAGTTCTGACAGGTTTGAGTCCACAATGAACCTTTTTGTCTTTGCCCCATTTTCTCTTTTTTTGTCTCTGTGTCATGGATTTGGCAAGCATTGCCATGACAACAGGGTACCCTATCGTTTTTTTATGTATATTTTATACTCTGCACTTACATAGTTGCCTGTTCAGATTTCGCCTACCAAAGTTCATGACCCCGGACTGAACTCAGTTGCCCCGCAGAATCTCATGATTATGTCAGGCTTTTTTTTCCCTAACGTGCCGAATGACCTCATTCCCTACTGCTCTACACCACATATTTGAATAGTCTTAGAAAATACCTATAATACATACAAAACCCCACAAAATAATATACTGATATCCAGACTGCAAAAAAAAACCCCCAACAACATAAATGGACTGTTTTTGGGCTCAAAAATATATTTCTTAAAATGATCGTGTTTCCGTAATAAGACACCTTGCAATTATGGTACCTTGCGGTGCTCATATGTTTATTGCAAGTAGGTTCGCTCTATTTTAGTTCTGAGTGCTTACTGTAGCACCACTGTCTCTTTGTCTATAAAACACTGAGTCAGTACATGTCTCCCCTAGCAACTAAGTACAACAGGAAGTTATGCAAATACCAAGTGGAGCCCTTACAAAGGTTTTCCTGAGCAGAGACACGGCAGAGCTGAATGTCCCACACTGCACACAGATCCACTTTATTCATCTTGGCAAGCTGGCGTCACTGCATGGTAATTACTTTCTATTTAATATCTTTTTGGACATTAAAGTCAGACTTTTTTTTTTTTTTTTTGGGGGGGGGGGGGGGGGGGGGGGGGGTGTTCAAGTGACCCGCAGTTTATGTGACCTGGCACATGAAGTCAATGCAACCAGCAGAGTAAAAGGATGAGCCATTATGGTCAAGGCTTTATCTACTGTTACCCAGTACACTGATTTCCACACTGGTGAGAGAAAGCAGGTTTAACTGTGCTATCTGGCGCCATTTTCTGCTTGCACGACCCACACAGAGGCATTATGTCCACAGCATGACGCTACCATTGGGCGAAAGCCTTGGCAGGAATAATGAATCGACCGCTGAGGTGACAAAGGTTGCCCTACAAAGGTTACCTTATTTCCCAGCAGCAGCACTCGGCTAGGGTATATGCACTTGGAGCTCCTATTCTGCCCAGAATAAGCACATTAATATCACTAATATCACTAGTTCACTCCTACGACCTCTATGTTCTTCTGGGTAAAAACAGACTCATTCTACATTTGGTGGCAGATGACAGAGCTTCTCTTTTAGTTCATATATTTGTTCCCCTACTAACGAACTTGAACCAATTAACCAAGAAAGCGAACATCGCCTGATCGCTTGCAGTAAGGTCGATATTATATTGGAAGGCTAAAATCTAATATCTAGCAATGGCTCAGCGATGAAGCTATTGTGATTGATCAGTGGCACAGTTGGATAATAAGAATTATTTGTTGAAACGTGGTAAAAAAAAAAAAAAAAATGCTTCTGTTCAAACTAGCAGAGTGTATCTACAGTCTGAAAGGTAGGAAGAAATCAGCCCCTGGCGCGCTTCTTCAGTCCATTCTGCGTATCGCCATGGGTGGTGCTGTTGTGCTTGGTCCCGCAAAAAAAAAAAATAAAAATAAAAAAATTCAAAACTAAGACATTTATTTACACTAAGTAATCTGACGTGGGAGGCAAAAATAAAGACTACCTCACCATTTATACCAGTTGCTCTCATTAATAGGGTAAACAGAGAGCAGAGTTTTCAATAGGAATTCTCTTGACCTTGGCAGCGAGCACAATGTAATTGAATTTCCTTGGTGAACTGCATGCTCGATTTCCTCCCACAATGGACAGAGTGATATGAGTTTTGTGATATGGGCTTGCAAACAAGTCAGCTGAGTAAAGTAACGAGATGCATTCGTGTCCTCTGTGTTCTGTATAGCAAATCTACAAGTCAAAGATTGACCACTTGCACTGTGATAGAGATATCAGTAGGATTGAACTTGTCCTTGGCAGCGAGCACAGTGAAATTAAATTTAATCAGTGATCGGAATGATCAGGAATGATCTTTCAGAATGTGCATTTACCCATATGGGCTCGCTAGCCAGACAGCTCGCAAACTAATAATAGTAAACAAATTACACAAGATATCATGTGTGTATAGAACAGTTGGACACGATAACGCTCAAAGTTCAAAGCTTAGAGCCCATGATGACTAGCTGTGAAATTATTGTAAAATAAATAAATAAATAAATAAATACGTTTTACACATTCAAATTGAATAGGAATGACAAGGAAGCAGGAATTTGCATTATTATTTATACTGCAAACATTCAAATGTAGGTCTTGAATTCCGACTTACATTGATTACTGCATGCTTGTAAAGGTCAGCTAGCTAGATATTTCCAGGAAATAACTTAACCGAGAATAGTGCAATGAACTACTGCTAACTGCGAAAAATTACGGTAATGCGAACTGCTTGCAACTGAGTGTGGTTAACAAATAGAAAAGAAAATCTGTTTGCTTTGGCAAACCCTGTACTAAGCCTGTTAATTAAAATAAAAAATAAAAAAACTTTATTTAAAAAAGTTAGCTATTTTTTTTTAATTTCTCATACTAGCTTGTAGTGTAGCTGACTGCTTATATTAAGAGCTACTGTTAGAGTGTGTGGGAACTTGATGCAATCTTTCAGGCAAAGTTTGCAAATATTCTCAGTGAGCAGTGTGACTTTAACCCTTTAGTGACCAATGTGTCATTTCATTTGTCAAACGAATTATATCAAACGGGCAATTTGTATTGCTGATGGTGTGACAGTTTGGCTTGCTGCTGTAACTAGGTATAAGAACATTACGGTTCTTAGGGTTTTATGGGGTTTTTGTCTCAGTGATCTTCTGATAATGTGGTGGAAACTTTACAAGTCTACCAAATCAGTAGTGATGACTGATTCGCAACTGAATGCAGAGGACGCTTCGAACCATATGCTGACTGGAGTTTCACGATTCCTAAAATACAAACCTCAGTTTTTGTTTGTTTGTTTGTTTGTTTAGACTACTTGTTGCTATCCAAATCAGCTTGTAGCATCAAGAGAGCATGATAAAGTGTAACTGTCGATGGCATAGAAGAGTGTAATGCGAGTCAGAAATCAACAGGTAGCTCAGGGTGCATTATAAATCAAGCATACTACCTATAACATGTTTGTCTGCAATTTGGACCTCATTAAAATGATTCGTGGTTCCGGGCCCTTTGAAATCAGGAGTAGCTTGCACTCATCACTAAGTAGCTTTGACAGGTTTAGAATTGCAAAGAAGCTTCCTTAATATCAAAATGCAACCTATTAAATAACACATGTTGCTTGCTACTGTTGCACAGCAACTTTTATTCTAAGTTTAGAGAGCAGTGTGTCCAATAGGCACACAGTAACAAAGCCAAGAGAGATGGGTTTTTAGTAATGCATCCTATAGCGCTCCTGGAAGAGGGTTTGGAGAGCTCTGATTTAGATCAGTGCGCTCCAAACATGACACTAAGCATGTGGAGGCAGAAACACTGTGCCGGCTCATTGATTGACGGATTCAGTTCTATTCAAGTGCAGAGGGTGGGGGGAAGGGGGGGGGCGTTCATAGGGAGGAAATGATCCTGAATTCAGGGAATTCACTGAACCTGTGCATGCTAGATCTGTGCTATTGAGTGTCTTTGCAGTGCCAGAAAAAGACAATTGCAGGATTGCATCCTGTATAACGGTGTCCATAGCATGCGCTACATCTCTGATGCAAAACCAAGGATCAACTCAAATGAGCCGGCTGAATGATTTTTTTTGGGGGGGTCAAAGTCAGTGGTGTAAAAGCGTGCACAATAATTCATGTAGTGTATGGTGCAAGTAAATTACATTGCACAGTGCACGGGCAAGCCATGATGAAATGAGTAACAGTGAAGCAGAGCAATTTCAGACACAAGGATAGCTGCTGACAGCTCGTGGCGCACAGTAGCGCCAAAAAAAAAAAAAAAAAAAAAAAAATCGCTGCGGGCGGGGGAGGAGGAGGATGCTGCTACTTACCGGGGCTGTTGGCGGAGGCGCGCGCTCTCCGCGGCGAGTACGATTCGTTCACGTCCTGCTCGTGCGCCGATGCGACGACCAGCAGCCCGAGCAGAAGCACGAACAGGAGCAGCAGCAGCAACCAAAGTCCGCTCCTTGTTGGCATCTCTTGAGGCTTTCCTGGATTCTCTTATTAAAAAAAAAAAAAAAAAAAAAAAAACACACACACACACACACACACACACACACACAGAATAACGGTGCTCGGGCTCCTCTGCCTCCCTGTGGAGTTGTTGCGCGGCGGATCTGGCAGATGTTAAAACGCCAGTGCACGCTTTTTTATTACAGGAATAAAGCCTTGATCCTGGATCTCGTGCAGAGCTTTAGTGTGGCAGATGAAACACAAAAAATTCGCCGACCAAATTCGACCAATGTCGTGCAGCCAGCAACCATCAAGGCTCTCTCTGTCGTTCTCTGTGCATGTGTGTGTGTGTATGCGTGTGTATATCTATGTGTCTATGTTTGTGAGTGTATGAGTGTGTGTGTGTGTGTGTGTGCATGTGGGTGCGTGTGCAGATCCTGTGCTCGCCAATTTCCCTTCTCGCGTGCATGACAGGAGCGCAGGTCGCCCTTTATATAGCCATGCACGAGCATCTAGAGCCCAATCACAACCCGGGATCCGGGCATTAAAATGCAACATCTGAAACTTTTTGCCCCCCCACACCCTCCTCCTCCTCCTCCTTCTCCTCCTCCTCCATTCCTCCTCTGCCGAAGAAGAGCACTGTAACTCTGGCCGGCCAGGTTTTTTTTTTTCTTCATGTGCTTCAGCTCTTTGTGAAGAGGCCTGAATTGAATGCAGAGATTGAT
>JAOVYU010000041.1:3648954-3659619 GCA_025674565.1 Synodontis membranacea | reverse complement strand
TAATAATAATAATAATAATAATAATAATAATATGCAATGTGTAAAATAATTACTGTGCCTCCAGTGCTTCTGCTAAATGCTTTGACAATTTTTGAAAACTGAATATTGATAGAGTATAGTTACAGTTTCCTGTGAGAGTGACTTCTCACAGAAAACTTTTAAATGTTTTAGTTTAAATAGAGAAAACATCAAAGACCCAATTAGTCCAAAAAGTCCAAAAGGTGTGTGTGTGTGTGTGTGTGTGTGTGTGTGTGTGTGTTTGGAGGGCTTTGTGCTAGGACACACAGACATAGACATACTGTAGACACTGTACACACTGTACACACTGTAGACACTGTACCCTGTGTGCATGTGTGTGTGGGAGCCGGGTTCAAAGACAGGGCATGACGGCCACCAAATTGAGTGGCAGCATTGCATTGCTTTGCATAAGAGCATTTTAACTGATTCCCAGATTGCTTCTCACTTTGCATCTAGTTTGTTGTCGTTAGGCCATCCCAAGGGGCCAGAAGATTCTTTTGGTGTTCAGTTCTGTTGTAAGTGGCATAAAAGAGAAGCAAAGTATGACGTTCAGGTGGAAGCAATAGGAAAAAGGGGGGAAAAAATCAATCTTATTAAATAACACTGAGCAAGAGTGTGTGATTCCCTTTATCCAAACATGATCTGAAGACAGACATGTTCTGTAATTACACTGGCGTCCACTAGAGGGTCTGTCAGGAGTGTGTATTACTAGGCCACAGGTAAGAGACTCGTGTAGCGAGTGTACGATTGGCAGAGAGAGAAGGCAGAAGATATACACAAATAGGGCTACAGTAGTAGTAGTAGTGATGGAGTCATGAGAGTCTGCAGGGAAGGAGAAAGTGTTTCCTTGCATCCTGTTTTTTTTTTTTTTTTTGTTTTGTTTTTTATTGACTGCCAAGTTGCACAGGAAAACTGGAGCAAAATTTGTGTCCAAATGTGTTCGACACCTTCGTTGGCAGGAATGTCGGGCATGTAGAAGATGCCAGCAACATTAAATCTCTTGCTCTCTTGACTTTTAAGATGGAGATCTGGAAGGTCTGGGATGTAAATTGAGGCAAATAGCTTATATCACATCATAAAATAGAGCAGATGCAATCATACGGCTCAGGCAGATTATTGGGCACTGAGGCGCGTGATTACATTTCAGACCCATGAGAGAGAGAGAGAGAGAGAGAGAGAGAGAGAGAGATGGATATAGACAGCTCAAAAAACAGCTTTATCATACGCATGAGACTATTTTCATTTTTCATCTTTTAAAAACACACACCAGGAAAGGTGACATTTTTGCATTCTTCAGCTGTACGGTTTTCATCATCAGGTTCCTCTAGATTCCGGTTCTTGACTGATTGGACTGGTCTTCGCTGACGTAGCATCCACCTCAAGGTTTGACACGTTGTCGGTTGCTTTTCTGTTCAACACGGGTGTAAAGAGTGATGATTTGAGTTATTGCTGCCTTCTTGTCAGCTCAAACCATGCTGCTCTCATCAACTAGTCATTTTATTTCTGCACCATTCTGTGCATAGCTATTCCAGATCAGCAAGTTCTAAATTATAATACAACCCCCCCCCCCCACCCAATCCCCCTTGCCCCACAATTCTGATTCTTGATTTGAATGAACCTTTGTATCAGCATGATTTAACGCATTGTATTGTTGCCACATTATCGGACAGGGATACAGATGTCGAGGTGTTCCTAATAAAGTGTCCAGTAAGTGTACCTTTCGCACATAACACATAAAAATGCGATCTATTGTACGTATTACATTAGAATGCTATTAACCTAAAATATCCTGTTATTGGCGCTGTTATTCACTGATTAGTGTGAAAGTGCCTTTAAACATGAGCAATACCATGATGGTTACCGCAAATGCAGCTTTCAAATATTTCCCAGGACTCATCCAGTGACTCTTCAAATGCATATTTTTAGAATGAAGCATTAAAAAAGACTGTATCATTAGGGCAGATTGAGTGGCCCACGCTCTGTGTCCTTGCAGACCCGTTACTATTAAATTCTGCGGACCACGCAAGAGCTTTATGGAGCAGATGTTCTTTTTTTTGTGGGGGGGGGGGGTATTTTTAGCTCCAGAGATGGGTGTTGAAAACCAGAGGTGCATTTCGGGCTCAGGGCCGAGTGTTAAAATGTGCGTCACATATGACTCATACGGTGCACTGAGATGTCTGGAAGGCATCACGCAGCAACTTTGCGCAGCATGAAAGCGGGCAATAGCTGAGATGGGAGCAGATACGAGATCCTAAATGTATTAAAGCAGACAGCTGAGTCACTGAGGACACTTTGAGAGAAATCCAATTTCTCGACCACAGGAGGAATCTCGAAAGCCCACAATTCGTGGATAATTTGAGTAATCACGTTAGGAACAATAATCACTGCAATAACAACAGCAATGAGAAAAAAAAAAAAAAAAACTTTTTAGGCATTTTTTTTTTTTTCATTAAATGGAAAGGGCCACAGCTTGATTTTATTTGGGTTTGGTTTATTCTGGGTCTGTGGTCATATCAAAGGCTTATCCTTTCGCTCTCTTCGTGTTTGTGTGGCGTGCACGCACACCTGAGCAAACTTCATTACGCGGCAATTCTATCAACGGGCTCCACATGCAAACCTGTCAAGATTTATCCTTCAGCTCCGATTGAAGGAATGCATTACGGATAGATACAAATGGGTGACATAGGAATGGAAAAACTGGTGGCTCTGTTGTGCTATGTTGGGGGCATTTATTCATTTCGCTGCCACGGTTTGAGTCCAATCCTGAGAAGCTATATTTCAAATCAACATGGCAGTTCTTCTGAATTATAGCGTTTGTCCTAAAGGGCTCACTGAATGGTTGGATCGGGATGAAAATGATGAAATGGCCTTCAAAAGCAACACATCTCAAATCAGTTGAACACTTTGGGGACGTTGGAGTGACCTGTTCTCCATCACACATCATCACATCACTGGTGTTTATCACTCTTGAAGAAAGGAGGTTCTAGAGTTTTCTAGACGAGTGCTGTTCTGGTGGCTCTACCGACCCAACACCTTACTAAAACAGACCTTAAAATACCCGGGAGATTTTCTCTCTCAGCTTAAAGGGTAATGAGATGTGATGGTAATGGCGGTTTGCTGTAGCCTTAGAAGTTCGTTTGGAACCGATCAAAACTGTGCCTTTATGCCTGTAATATCTCAATAATGTCCACTTGATGCCTAAATCGCAACGAAATTTTCAGACGCCGTGAGTTTGGACAAAATAAGTGCATTCCTAAACCCAGAACATCAGGGTCTGTTGCACTGTCACGCACGCTGAACATTTAGCTGCTCATGTGCGAGACCTGTAGCGTCTCCTGAATTATTGCCACCTTTTTCTGTTTTTTTTTTTTTTTTTTTCCAGGCTCCAGCTGTAGGCGCAACCCGCCAAGAAAAATTATATTGCATTAATGCGCATAAGAAAACAGCAGGGCGTTCAGAGCCGAATCTGCTGTCAGGTCTGCAGCGAAGAGCATAGCAGACGAAGAATCTTCAGTGACTTCAACACGTGCGTGTTCTTTCCTTAGTGCAGGTATTCCGAGTTGAGTTAGGCGTGCATACTGAGGACTGTGCACTTCTCGCATTCCAAACTGTTACCACACTGTGTTCTGCACGTTAGTGAAGACCTTTGTCTGGATTAATGTTAACCAGTTCCAGGTTTATTTTTAGGTCGGAAATGTTGTATGCTCATTTTCAACCTAACTTAGCTAAGCCGTCGCATGGGCTGGTGAAAACTCCTGCTGTCTTTACTTTTTATTAAATTTGACAAATCAAAAAAAACCAGCAAATCAAAATTATGATATGATCTACAATCCAGTACACGCGATGCTTTCACGGCATTAAGTAGCCACTTTGACTACAACCATAAAGGCACTAATATTATGATAAAGAAAAAAAAAATACATAATACAGTAGGTACCTTTAATTAATTAGAGATTTATTGTATACAAAAAGAAAAACTTATTACACGGAGATAAGCATCAGGAAATGTTTGTCTAGTTTGTTTAAAGCCTGAGAAAATATTCTGACCTTTACAATAAAGTTACAGTAATATTGAATACTGAGTCTCTGAATTTCCTGAAGAATTGTGGGAATGATTTTCTGTTTCAAGATAGCATGAGCTTGACGTTATGACGTTATGTTGTTCTCTAGGCCCATGTTCCTCAGTACCCTCGGCACATGCTGTGTTTTTTTTTTTTTAAACTAGGCTAGTAAGAACATTTGCCAGCAGGGATTGCTTCAGTGGGGTTTTTTTTTTTGTTTTTTTTCTATATTAATTCCCTTATTGTTTTTCAAGCCAAATTGCAAAGCTACAATTGTATTTATTCAAATTGTACTCGTAAAATCATAACTTGGAACAAGTATCCAGGATTTTCAGCAATGTATTTGAGTTTAATGATGCAATAGTTTATTTCCCACTGGTACAAATATCATAGGGGGGGAAAAAAATGTAGAACATGATAGGAATAAAAATTAAGCACAAGTGGGTGAAAAAAAATCCATTTGGGGGAAAAAACATCTTTCAACTTTTAACTTTTAGAGGCCTAATCTTTCAAAAGCAAATTTTGACAAATATTTCTTATTGCACCATTAAATTACTTTGAAGAAACAAACTTGGAGCCACTAAAGTGACCAAGTTATTGTTTTTTTATTATTATTATTATCATTATTATTTTGAATTTAATAGTCCATTGTTTAAGTCTATTATCTTTTAATACTAATAGGAAACTTATGCTGTGGTTTTTTGTATTTTTTTGGTATTTTTTCATAAATATGTCATGGTATTTTTATGTGTAACTCTTATTTTTACAGGAATTGGCAAGTTGATCGATTATTACTGTAAAGAACATTACATCTACAACATCCCAGAGGTGTTCTACTGGATTCAGAGCTAGTACCCGGTAAGGCCACTGAAAAACACAGAACATATCATGTTCACGAAAACAGGTTGGGACGACAGGGTGTATTATCATGCTGGAAGTAGCCATTAGAAGGTGGTTAATTGTGGCCATGAAGGGATGCACATGGTCAGCAACAATACTCAGATATTCTCTGGAATCCAAGCGATGATTGACTGGAATTAACGGGCCCAAAGCGTGCCAAGAAATCCTTCCCCACACCATTACACCACCTCCACCAGCCTGGACTGTTGACACTATACCATCTGTGTGCCTGAGCAGAAATTGAGCTTCATCAGACGAGGCCACATTTTTCCTGCCGTTTAACGATCAGTTTTGGTGAGCCTGTGCCTACTACAGCTGCTGTTGTAGCCTATAGCTGCCTCAAGGTTCAATATGCTGTGTGCTTTTCTTCTTACCACAGTTGTACAGAGTGGTTTTCTGAATTACTGTAGGCTTTCTGTCCATTTTCCGTGGACCTCTCTCATCAAGGTGATTCCGTCCACAGAACCGCCACTCACTGGAGGTATTTTTCTTTATTGCACCATTCTGAGTAAACTCTAGACTGTCGTGTGTGAAAATTCAAGGAGATCAGCAGTTCTAGAAATACTCGATCTAGCCTGTCTGGACGCTGCCGACCTGTAGCCGAACGACTTTATACACTGCGCTGCTGCCATACAACTGAGTGAATATACTGTATTAGTCCCTACATAAGGGTCAAGAATGAAGAATCAGGAATAAGGGTCATGGCAACCATTAAAGCCAAATGGTGATTATCTATTGAAATGCATCTTGCAGGTGTAAGGAAACTTCACGTCTGTGCTTTGCCCAGTTGACTCTCTCGAGAATGGAAGACAGGTTCATGTCTGCTGCAGAGACACATGCTCAAGATGAATGTGGGTGGCTGTTCAGTTTGAAATCCCTCTCCAACTGCCAGCACCTCTTCTCAACCACGGACCAGATTGCGGGCTGAGAATCAGACCCAACAATGGCCCAGTGAAAACATTTGTGCTGTTTACACTTGCATGTCAAGACCCAGTCAAGGTATTTTGGTAAATTAGAAGGAAAGCCATCATTCTTCTGTCACTGACAGATATAAATCTTCGCACCTGCTTAATGACGAATCTTTTTCCTATTTGCAACTTGGCTGCCTTTATGGAAGATCTAATAGTTTGTTTCGACAAAACGCCATTTGGCTGTTCGTTTCACTTAAACAGATTTCGAGAGCCAAGCACACAAGGTAAATATAATTTATGAATAGATGATTGAAAGGTCTAATATTAGCACCAGCTCAGGAAAAGTCATAAAGCTGCTATTTCAGTTTCCCAGGCTTTTATTGTGTCTATGTTGTTCTTTCTCCTCTCCTTGGCTCGGCCAGCGTCCATTTAGCCCGTGGGCTCTCGTGATGCTTCTCCATGAGTGTTTCCAGTCATTGCATTTGGGCCTTGCTTACTTTTACCACGACAGTTCGAGCTTATTAGAAACATATTTGATTTAATGCTAAACTGTATTACAAAGCAAAATAGTTGAGACACGCTGAGTTCTATTGCGTGAGCCACTGAGCCTTAGATCTACACTGCGTGGCGTTTGAACAGCGGACTATTAACTCCAACTGAGAGTTTTATTCAGCATAGGTGGTCATTAATCTAGAAAAAAATCAGTCCTGACAGTTTAAAGATGTCAGTTCATCTCTGTGTAAGGTCGCATAGTGACATAATTGGAAATTGGCGTCAGTAAAATGCGAAATGTCTAGTGTGAAAACTTAAAAAATGTTGGCAGGTCTATAAGAATTTACTATAAAACCTGCCAGGCGGACATGTTTCCACTTCTATTTCTCTATTTCACTCTGTTCTATTTTTAACCTTTTTTTTTTTTTTTTTTTTAAGCAGACCACACAGCTTCTCCCGAACCTGGGTGGACTAAAACATCAACTACATATGATGATAAGTTGAATAAGGCCATGGTTGTTCTGGTTGAATTAACACCAGTCGCCATTAACAATAAATCCCAAAGCCTAACAATTTAAAAACTTAAGACAAAGCCTTAGACAGTCCAGTAATTAACCCTTTTTTTTTTTTGGTTTATAGTAAGCCATAATTAAATGAATTGAAAAATATCCATAGTTGGCGCCTGAAAAAAATCTTGTGTTTGAATTTAAAGTACAGCCAGTTTAGGATAAACTGTAGAAATGCTGTAGCCATCACCCCCCCTCCCCCCTAACAACGCCCAGACGTTCACATATTCCAAGATTTAGAATTGTCTTGAAAGAGCTGTGCTTTTCAAATGAAATTTGTAAGGATCATGTTACAAAAAATTCCTTTCTTGCAACGGTGTTGAACAATGACCGTGACTGACTGGTGATGGCAGTTACCTTTTAATGCTTAACCATTTATGATTAGAAAGTGAGACAGTCTGAAGAGGTAATATTATGTTTTGGAGTAGTCCCTAATGGTAGCAGTTTTGGTATTACAGGACAAGACAGATGAGACATATGGATTTCACATATACATTACACACAATGAAATTCTTCTCAACCCTGCACCTTCACCATTGAGCCAACCCAATAAATTCACACTTTAATGACTATTTGTCTTTAAACATCATGTTTTTTGCCATCAGTTTGCTAATCAGACCACAGAGGAGCTCTATCTCTAGTTCTCGATTGAACTTGCTTCAGTTATGAATGCGATTGGAAAAAAGAACCTATGATCTACTACAGAAGATCTGGCAAAAAACTGAAGTCCCTGAACCATGCCTGGCTTTTTGTCATATGTTTACAGGCACATATATTTTTTATTTATTTATTTATTTATTTTTTATACTTGGTCCGGTCTGTTTAAATACTTAGTTCATGAACCCCTGGGTCCATTCTGCACTTAACTCTGCAAACTACTGACTATTTTCATGCCTTCTTATAGTTATACACTTATCTCCTCTGAGGTTTCAGAAACTTTTGGGAGACTGTTCCACAAGTCCATGATCTCTGGGTTCCAGGCTGAGCTTGGGTTTTTGGCCGTGGAGTTTCTCATGTTCTCCCTGTGTCTGAATGGGTTTCCTCTGGGTTCTCTGGGTTCCTGAAATTGGGTTCTCTGGGTTCCTGAAATTTTCCCAAGGTGTCAATGTGCGTGCACGGTGCCCTGCTGCATGCTTATTGAAATATCCTCTCTGATATAAACCAAATACTATAGTTTGTTGGATATTAAAAAAATGTCAGATAAGACAGTTGGTCTTCTGATTAAATTTAAATTTGACTAGTAATGATCACTGATGTTAAATAAAGCAACCCAGACCCTAAAAGTTCCCGATCCATGGAAAAAAGTATAAAGAAGGGTCTTGGAAGTACGGGCCAGGAAGACAAACCAGCCTCAGTTCCACTGATTGGAAATTCGAGTCTGTGATAAAGTTAGCTAGTTCATAAGGAGATTCCTGTGGTTAAAGAGCAGCTAATATTGGCTTGATTTATTTGACCCATCATCCTTAAGATAAATCACCGGTGGTCTTGGACTTAGCACTATTACAATAAGGAAAACAGTTCAGCATGTTAATAATTTCTTGCCCAGATATCACTGTTTAATTAAGATTTATTCTTTTGTAACTTTCCAAGGCTTAGCCATGTCTATTCTCAAATCTCCATAAATAACCGGAGTTGTTCAATGCTCAAACAAACCCTTTGACCTATCATGTAAGTGTGTCAAGAAGCTCTACCTGAGGCCTGTCCTGACTCTTTTCAGCCCTCACTTGCCTTGGCCAGCTGGTTTTAGTTCTCGGTCCATCTGGTTCCATCTCCAGTGCAAGAATTTCAGGAATACGTCCTGGATCCGTGCCCACATCCGTTCACAAGTGTCTTCAATTAAAAGGCTCTGAGAAGCTGGTGGTGTGTATGTATGTGTGTGTGTATATACGCGTGTCCAATGCGTGGGAGTACGGACGTCTGAGTCATTCATTCATTCACACCGCCATGTGTTTTCAATTAGGTTCCTTTAAATGACCATGAAGGACGTGTAGGCCAGTGTGGAGGGCAGAAGGATGAGTGGGAGTTAGTGGTAAGATGCTACTTGAAAGAGGTCAGGCTCTATAAATTAAAAAAAAAAAAACGTGACAAAGACCCTTGTTGTGTGTGTGTGTGTGTGTGTGTGTGTGTGTGTGTGTATACCAAATATACCCACAAGGAAAGGGATATCTGACATTTTTGACCTTGTGGTGACATTTGTGTATTTGGTCCTGGATTGGTAAAATGGTTACACACACACACACACACACACACACACACACACACACACACACACACACACACACAATTTATTTCAATGCCAAATGAGGAATTGATTAGGGAATGAAAAACATGGATTATTATGCCGGAGTGATTCTGCTGAATGATGCAGCATCCTTCCGTGATGGAAACAAGACAACATCAAATCAGTCGCAAAATCTTTTTGGATGGAAATATTTTTTTAATGCTCTGTTTGTGAGTACGTGTATAGTCAGGATGCCCTTGTTAATGGATCTGTGACTGAAGCAGTCACACATCTCAAAATCACAGCTTCATTCATTTATTCTCTAATGCCAAGCATGACTTCTGATGAGTAAGGATTACTGAGTTGGGGTTCATATTGTATTAATCACTAATCTCTTCTCTTAAAGGTACAATAGTCATTTTTTTCGTACTACAAATAATCTGGATAATATAAATTGTTATGCAGTATTAGAAAATGCTTAAGCGATGGCATTAGCACAAGAATATTACTACTGTATACGATTGAGAAAACCTGCTTGACAAACTGCACTACGAGCTGGAATGCTTGTCTGTATTTTCACTGATTTCCTGTCAGTCTTTTAATAGACACTCCTTAATGCTCCTTGACTTCGGAAAGAAAAACATGGCAAAATCCGGTAAGCGCCCAGCGCAGCCAGATACTTTAATTGTGAACAAAAACCACAACATATTTAAAAAAAACAAAAAAACAAAACAAAAAAACCCATAATCACAAGAAATATAGTAAAACTAGAATAAACACTGGAAGCAGTTTTCCAAGATGGAAAGAATCGTTACTCATGAAGGGGATGACGCTGAATGGACTTGTATGTAAACAAAAACGCAATCTGTACAAAGCATTGAACTGTTCGAATGGCTTGCTTTATATAACGTATCAAGGGCATATGACTCATGGGAGCTCATTATGAAGAAAAACAGGACAGCAAAGACGCTCTAAAAGCTTTCCCGCAACAGCAAATCAGTATAAGCTGAATTTAACTAGAGATATGACTTATTAAGCAATGGACAAAACAACAAGTCCGGGTAAAATTCTAACAACATCAGTTTCCTTGAACACAGAGAGGACTTTGGGAGTTTGTCATCAATCTGTTGATGTCATGTTAAGGGATGTCATGACAGTCCATAGTAATGTTAGAAGAGTTGTTGGTTCATGTACATGACTGGGAATGGGAGGCAGGTTCAAGGATAAATATATATATACATAATTATCCGTGTGTTATTGCACTTCAACTTTAACTATTGCTAGAGTTCCAATTTTGACTAATGCTCCTTTATTTCTAATCACCATTTGTGGTGCACTTTTTACAGGACCATATGAATGGAGCTAGAAATAGTACAGACCATTGATTGGTCAAAAACCAAATTTCTTATTTCAATTGTTACAGAGGTGGACAAAGTACTCACATTCATTACTTAAGTGAAAGTACAGATACCACTGGTCAAATGTTACTCCAGTAC
>JAOVYU010000041.1:3635318-3646953 GCA_025674565.1 Synodontis membranacea | reverse complement strand
TAATTGATTATGGTTAATTGAACATGCATGGAAAACATTGTTTAAACCCTTTACAATGAAGATCTGTAAAGTTATTTGATTTTTACAACATTATTGTTGAAATACACAGTCCTGAAAAAGGGACGTTTGTTTTTTTGCTGAGTATATATACACACACACACACACACACTAATGCTGATAGTTATTTATAACACTGAAATGAAGGTGCTGATTAATTTTCTTGATTTTATTTTTTTGTTTTTTTTTTTGGAAGGAATTTCCAGACAGAGGTTAGAGGAAAAATGCCTTGCAGTTTCATGGTAACATAAGCAGCAATTGTCTGTCTTAGAGAGAGAAAGAAAAGGTAACAGGAACTAATTTCTTCCGAACATGTTCCACAAGGTTAAGTGTAACTAAAAATGGATACAAGTATGACATCATTCTTTAATTAAAAAATAATAATAAATAAATAAACTGCAATTGTTTATTTAGGATATAAGTTTAATAAAATGTGCTATTATTTGAAAACGATCGACTCCGGGTTGGTAAAATTAACTTCGTCTTCATGTCACCTCCCTGTAACATTACACCCCCCCCCAAGCGTTTATCTTCCACCACTCCCTACGTAGTGCACTAACAGTATGCGCAAATTCATAAGAATCTACACGACCCATCTCAAGTTCAAATTAGGGCAAGGGTGGAGGAGTAGAGGTTTTAGCTTTTCAAACGAGTTCATTTCTATGGAATCCATCAAAACCCTTTAGAATTTTGTCTGAGGTGAGGCTGGTTTGGTTTATTGGTGATTGGGGAGTGTCGCTGAGATTCTGTTCTCGTTGTGATTTCTGTGTGTTGACAGCTCCGTAGACGATCATTTGCTTTTGCGGAATGCCGTCACGCTTGCAGTCACTCCTCCCTGTCTACTAGTCTAGCCATGTTTGTAATATCACATCTATTAAATCATCAGCGCCAGTTACACCCTTTGCATATTGTTAGACTTTGCTCAAGTCTAGTCCAGTCCTTTGTGGTTCCTTGATTTATTTTCTGTCTGATTATTTGGCTTTTAACCATGTTTACTTTGACGCTGTACCTGTTTGACTTTTGATATGTCTATTCGCAGTTATTTTGACCTCTGCATCCAACGACTATCTTAATTCCTAAGTGCCATATGATCATACGATATAATTGCCAGGTTAAGTCAAAATAAATAGAATTTACACTAAGGGTCAAAAGTTTCCGTACACGCTAAGATCGTCTACATTTTCAAAGTTACTTAAAAAAAAAATAAAAATTCTAGACCCCAGTATCCTTTGCTATTATGTGCTAAATAATAAATTCACCATTTGTGTTCCTTTATGAGCAAGAATACTGGTAAGTTCGAGGCATTCCAACACTGTTGATGTTGTGATGCTCAAGTTGGCTAATTTGCCTCGACCTTTCTGTCCAGTTCATCCCAAACTTGTTGTATTGATTTCAGGTCAGGTGACTGTGGTGGCCAGGACATGAGTTTCAGCTCGTCTTCTTTTTCCTTTATGTGTGTTTGGGGTCACTGGCCTGTTGCATACATATGAAGATGATGAAATGAATGGAAAAGTATTCAAAAATATTTGGTGTGCCAAAACTTTCGACTGCCAATGTATAGTGCATGTTTTTCATTGTTATTGTTTCTATAATTTATCTGCAAATTATGGGTTTCGCTCATTGGCTTAAAGGGGTGGACAAATTGCTAGCCCAGGCACCCAGAACAAGCAAATTACAAAATTAGTTTTTAATCACCAACAAGCAGCTTCATGCGGATGTCGGTCACAGGATCACAGTCACCATTTTTATTTATTTTTTTACTTTACTCATTCAAGAAAGAAAAACTCTATTCAGTGTTGACTTTTGCAGAAGAAAACTTTCCATTGAAATTGTTTGTTCAAAACCAAACCCACTCTGATTGGCAATACTTCTTACTGGCAATGCTTACTGTAAGTATACTTATTATACTTAAGCATTATTTTTGGCATATTTATACTTTACCTGAGTATCAAATCACAAATCGAATCAAGTCTCTTTATATGTAAACACTTCCAGTAAAACAAAAATCTTTTCTTGCTCTTGAGCTGTGCAACAGAAAATTTCCTATTGTATGAAATTGAGTTCAAATCCAGACAGCCGGGAGAGAAAGAAGGCAAATTTCACGTGCAGTCTGGGTGGGAAGGATGGCATTCACTCTCTCTTTTTGTCCCCTGCTGATCACAGAGACGATTGCCGATTGTGCAACCAGAGCCGATTGTGCTCATCCATGAGCTCATGTAATTGGGCAGATAGCACTTTCTTCTGAGTGTATTACACTGCGCTGTGGTACGGCTTGAGTAGCAGTTTGAAAATAAACAGCTGGCTGGCTAAATGGGTCTAGGAAGCATATATTAGCCTTCACCTTGCCTGGTTTGTAGGTGTTGTAAGCTATAGGTGAGCTGGCTGTTGGTAGGACATTGGCAGGTGACCAAATTGGTGAGAAAATTGAAGACAAATATATTTTGCTTAAAAAAAAAAAAGTGTGAAGTATTTCCATACTGTTAACATGATAGCAACTCCAACACATTTGCTTTTCGGAATGGCACACTGGGTATTGGATTCCGGGCCATCTCACTTATTCACTTATTTTCCTCACTTATTTTCCATAGCCTGTGTTTGGCTTAGTTAATTAGGCATAACATGGCGCTGGGCAAGCATTAGTGTGGTGGGCCTGCTAATACATTTCCGATTAGTCCACCCCTGCATTTCATGTTGACTGTTATAAGAGGCAAAGAATAAAAATCTTTAAAAAAACTTTTTTTTTTGACACTACTTCACATAGAACCCTTATTGACTCTTATTGGCTCAATTCCCATTTTTATATATCCAATATACTGTATATTCATCATGTTTATTCTCAACATAAGCATTATTTATGATGCGGACACTAACAATGAAGTGGCAGTTCGGTGATTTTAATGTTGTGACTTTTTAACCCCAGGACTGCCTGAGCCGAGCTCTCGTATTGAGCCCATGAGCAAGGCCCTTAATCCTCAGCTGCTCAGATCGTAATCGATTGTAGTAGGTTGCTTTGAATAAGTGTGTCTGTCAAATGATTACATGTAAATGTAATATATATGAAAATAGGCACACAAAAGCCCTTTCTATTCCCCCAATGGCAGGTGTAAGAGCATGGACAGAGATAAATGCGGTGGAATTGAGACTAAAAGGCTATTTTTGTTGCATAAAATCGACTCTTTTTCAAGCCTCAGGTCAAAAACTTGGCCAAGCACATAACATGTTCATGTTCTCTGTATTGTTGAATTAAAAAAAAAAATCTGACCCGAACAGATGAAGAGGGTTAACACACAGACATTAGTCTGTGTCTTGTTCCATTCAACAAACTGTCAGCATTCTCAGACACCTTTCCACATTCTGGGACGACTAGCAGACCAAATACGAACCACTTGCAGTGTTATGCATTCACGCAGTCCAGCGTCTCCCATCTCGGCCGAGTTGCTCGGCACTTCTGGAGCGAGCGAGCACAGATGGAGATTTGCCTAGGCATGGAAAAAAAAACAACTGAAAAAAAAAAAAAAAATCGGAGCGCCTAAACACGGTAATGAAAGCACGATGGGACAGCACAGAGCCGTGAGTGAGAAAGCCTCCGGGATAGGAAGATGTGCTGCAGTGTGCGTGCTGGAGGCTGGACGAGAGCCCACGTTGCTCCGAACAAGAGCTCGGCTAGGCCAACAGAACACGTACCACGCTCATTCCTCCTCCTCCTCCTCCTCCTCTGTACGAGCCACAGCTTGGGGAAGCAGTCAGACTTTTTTAACCCAGACAAGCCAAGAATCACGGAGGAGCATAAATCTCCAGGAAAAGGACGTCTCACGAAGAGGTGGCATGCCAGGGGAAAATAAAGGCTAAAGGAGGTGATGCATAAGGACAGCACTAACACTCCAGGTGTTGCGCTTTAAAAAGATAAAGTTCTGATGGAAAACCTTTGTGCACACTTGCACGTCTCTGTGTATTCAAGTTGTGCGTCATAATGCGCAATTCAGACTCATTTCCTTTATATCTTTTTTTGACATTTAAATTTTCCACCATAATTGATTGCACACAATATTGAATGTGCTACAGCTTCTCAGCGGGCCTGAACATCTAAACCTAATACTTCAGGCTGGACCCGCGATATCAAAAGCATTACCCAATATCCTTATCAGTTGTACATAATGCAATAACGTAAGCAGCTGGTCTATAAAGATATAAAATACATAAAACCCCAGAGATAAATTTTTGAAAATAAAACTGAGTGACGAAGAGGGATTTCATATCATATTCATACCGTGTTTTACAGGATATATGAAACCACCTTCCCACTCAGGTCCACACAGAGGGAGATGCTTGGATTGTTGTTTCTTATGTAAGTGATTATTAAGAACATCGCTATCAGGCCTAGATAGTTTTCAAACCAGAAAACAATCAGGGATTCAGAATGCAGACTGAAGAAGGAAATGGTGTAGGGGTTTTTTTTTTCTTCCTTTGGTATTAAATATAATATGCTGTGACATAAAAGCAAGAGACAATTAAAAAAGAAACGAAAAATCATTAACTGCACGTTTGGTCTAACTGAACAATATTGCTTCTATACTCATAACTCTATAGCTGATAAAATAGCACTTGATCCAGCACATCCTATTAATTTATGTTATTTTTTTTGTCACGCTCCAATAGGTATTTGTGTACACCACTAAACTAAGCCACAAGATCCAGGGTCATGAAATCATAATAATCTATTTGATAATGCTTTTTATTCACTGATTTACACCTACAGCTCATTTTAAGCTCATTCATAATTTTATTATTTTTAACAACAAAAAAAATCAGTTAAATATTCATAGTACGAATAGTACGAAGTTTTCCAGGCTAAAACAGACATTTCATCTTGACGTATTGTTGCTACATCAAACGGCTCCTGAAAAGCACTTCAGTCTGTAGTTACATCCAAGGTCTGTATGCTGATGTCCTCAATTCAGACCTCACTGTGCATGTGTAAGACATCTCTGAATATGTGTTCTGTACAGCCTGCATGCATGTTATGTCTCCTGGGATCTTGCGAGCGGAAACACGTGTCTTTCACGTGCTTTTTTTTTTTTTTTCCTGCATAAGCTGACGATTGAACCGTCACCCAACTGTAAATTGAATGAATGCGTGCCGCGACTAGTGTATAGAAATAGTAAACCTTAGAGTATATCAGTAGAGATAGTATACTTTATCAAAATGCAAATAGGGCATTTACGTAATAGAGTCCCGTGATGAAGGGAAAAGAAATACTACAGTAAATTCGGCAGACTGGCAGGTTTGTAAAGCGTGGAAAGATCACAGTGGTCACATTCAACTTTTGTATAGAAACTTCCAAAACGCATTAACAGACCAAAATGGACATTCGTGCAATCGTGTGACGTTATTTTAAACATGAGCATTTGCGCAGGATTAATACGAGTGCGCGAACACTGCAAACTCGACTAAAGCAAGCCATTTAATTCAGAAGAAAGAATCTTTCCTCAATATAATGAAAACTCGTTTACTTTAAGTTTTCACAATGTTGGCTAGATTACAGAATGAAAAAGGGTAATTATGTAATATATTAAAGTATATCAAGATGTAATACTTATCCTTTCTGTTTTGAGTTCAGGTTTTGTTTCTGGACTTGCTTTGCTTCTGTGTGATTGTGATTCTGGAATTTTTAATTTATAGTTGTTTGTGAATTTATGATTTTTTGGTTTTGCTGTGGTGTACTTATTTATTTATTTTTTTGGTTCTTTTTTATTTCTGATTTTTTTTGTTTTGTTTTTGTTACTGTGTTTTTGAATTTGTTATTATGTATTTTTTTTTGCATTGTTGCGTTTCTGTATTTGCTGTAATGTTTCTGAATTTCTTGCTATGTTTTTGAATTTGCTTGTTATGTTTGTTGATTTTGTTGTTGTGCTTCTGCATTTCCCGTCATGTTTTGAATTTGCAGATTTGTTTGGTTCTGTTGTTATGTTTTTTGTTTTTTTTTTAATTTGCCAATGTTGCTTTTTTTTTTGTCCGTTTCTGAATTTTGTTTTTTGTTTTTTTGCTGTTTGTTGTGTTTTTGAGTACGCTATTGTGAGTTTTTTTGGTTTTGCCATCATTTTTTTTAAAAATCTGCTGTTGTGTTTTCTGATTGGCCACTGTCGAAATTTCCACAAGCACACATCCCGAAATACAGACGGGAAATGGCTAAAAGCGCGGCCTCTGTAATAGGACTCTTTTCTTCTAATGAAGTATAGCGTATAATCCTGCACATCCTGAGTAATAAGTAGCTGCCAGATTAAGTGCTAAGTAGTCTTGGCGGTAGTCCTACAGCAGGATGACGGTTTGAGGTAATACACGTATGCATGTTAAACTGAAAACCTTAGGCCAGACTCATGAAGTAATTGCATGTCTCTAGTGCTTTAAAGCTATAAAACACTGAGTTGCACATCGTGCTTTTAACATATGGACTCCTGTACGCTCTTTATTTCAGAGTAGCTTCAAGCGCTAAGCCATGAAACAATGCCCACCGTGCCATTGGCAGTGTCACAATTGTATCACCGTTAGTTTTACAGCACCGGCACCGGACAATTACGTGATTCAGTGACTCAGGATATCAGCAGCCTTAAAAGTAAGTCTTTTTCTGGAAATGCCCTTGATCCTCTGCTGCATGACGCTTCGTTCCGCAAACAAAAGAAAATCCTTTACAGATTTTAAGACTTGCTAATAATAGTTCATTAGCCTCTGCTTCAAAAATTATTCTCCATGACCAAAAACACTGTAGAAGGTTATCTCATCAACGGCCACTTGCGCACTATGGCACTAACCCAAGGTTGTGGATATCATTAACCGCCCATGTTATCACGGTTTTTATAGTGTCCAATTCAAAGACAGAAACATTTCTGAGTAACAAACAACGTTCTGATTGTTCGGATGCTTTTTCAATTTTACACGTTCAGGAAATTCACGTCTAACATGAACATGTCTAACGGCTGAGATTTATACTGTAGGGTTTTGAGGTACTAACTGTACGTATCTAGCCATTAAAAATCTCTGGTTAATATTAACCAGTCAAGAAAGTTAGGTCAGGTTTGTTGCTTTTACTATCATTTCTTTGGTACAGGGATTAAAGGAATTGTGTTAGAATAATTCAAAATCTTCTGGCGTTGGATTTGAGCTAAAGATCAAGAGAAATATGGGAGAAAACTTCACAAATAGTGAACATACAAATAATCACTGGATTTGATCCCCCCCCCCACAAGGTTATAATAATGAATATAATAAGAAGTCATATAGATTGTGTGTCTAAATGTGATTTTGTCGTAGCTCCTCGAGTTTCCGGAAAGTCTCCTATATTAAACATGTGCATGTCATCAGTCTAGACGTCTCGGCGTGAAGACAGACAATGGGTCAGCGGGTTCACATAAAACCCTAGACTGTCCAAATTTGTTTGTTTCCTGAGGCATTTTTCTTATTCCCCTCACTTCCCGAGCTTATACTGTGCCGATCTATCACTCTCCAGTTCCCCCATTTAGACTCAGGAAGGAATGTTGTTGCATATGAAAATATTTCTAGTATTTCAGACGGTTCTTACACATGAATAATAACCCAAATAGTTTGCATAGTGGAACGATTAGGCTGTAGTTTTTTTTTTGTTCCCCCCCCCCCGAGCAAATACAATAAACTTTTTACTTGTATTACGGGAAATAAAAAATGAAACATCAATGCTTACTAGATCTGCAAAAACATCACAAAGAAATTGCAATCTACAGTAGGTATGTGTTCATCAAATAAATTGCTGAAAGTAACTGCCATTTATATTGCCTTTGACATCTTGGTTTTCTAAAGTACTGTATATTATTAAAGACACGAGTTGAAAAAACTTCCATAAAGGGAAAAAAAAAAAAAAACCCTCAGAAGCAGAACAAAACAAAACCTCATTTCGTTAAAGTTACGTCAAAATTTACACAGAGAAACCAATTTGTTTTTAGAGGTCAGCTACCCACATGCTGAAGGCAATTTTAACGACTCTATGTTCAGATTATGCACGTTTCACACCTCCAAGGTGTTTCTTGAGTATAGCAATGAGAGATAGGCTTCTTAATAACATATCAGTAACCACCTTTAAACACAAGCACTTGTGTTTAAACCTGAAACAAATCAAGGATAGAAAATGCGGACCGAAAAATGCGGATTTTCGCTTTTTTCATCTTTTTCCGTCGAATGTCTAATTCAGTGGTGAGCAGTATGGATGAGAAAATGCGAATAGATTTCTGCATGAACAGTCTTTATAGTCTAGTATAAAAAGGCACTCGCGTACTCCAGCACACCGTGCGCGTTTCATGTTTTTACTGAATGGGACGGGAAGACTAAATTCGAGTCGTGATGAAACTGAAATCGTAACGTTTATACGATTGCATGAAATATCGGACACATTTTGCCTTTCAATCTCAAAGTTTTGATTTGTTTCAGGTATGAAATAATAGCACTGATTTGGTTCATTCAGTGAACTCTTCTACGAATAAAACCTGCCCGTTGCTTTAAGCATAAGCCGACCGTGAAAACTCAACAATCGGAAATTGCAGGTTAAGAGTTCTATTTTCGAAAAACAGGCAAACCAGTCCAAAACTTGGGGCAGAATCAAGGTCGGAATACAATCAGAAGTCAGGTGATGTGCAGACTGAGTAAACTGAGCTGAAGACAAAGGCAGAAACCAAAGACCCAGAATCGTAACAGCACCACAGTGAGGCCTTGATATCACAGGTGCGAGACACTTGGTGTATACTTCACAACGTGTGAGTGGGGCGAGTATAATTACACACCGTGGAATGTGTGTATGAGTAATTGAGTCTGATTTGCAATCAGAATGAAGGAGAACATGAACGCAGTAGAGTTCTCAATTGCCGTTGGGTGTTGTAGTCTAAAAGTGTCATATTTATGTATTTAATATTGGCATCAAATGATATTCCGAAGTGTTTTTTGAATGTATTTACAGCCTGTCATGTCATGCTTAGTTTAAACCGTTAACACTGCGCCTACTCAAGCAATTAGTCCAAGCCTTGTAACTGATACATATAAAATCTCTTTTAGTCTTACAGTAAGTAGTGCCTAAAATCCAGAGTAACATCTGAGGTCTAAATGCTGATATGTGTATCTTCAATTTCAATATTGAATCCTTACAACGCATGGTCAATTCAACTCTAAATAAGCGAGTATGTGCCTGATGTGCGTCTGGAGTTGAAATGGAGAACTAGGCTGGGTAATTTATAACACTCTCGTCACTGTGTAACTGCAAGTAACGTAAATGGGTTTTACAGGACCATATATTTATTGCATTAAGTTGCTTGTTTTTGCTAAAGCATAACTGTGGGCAGCTGACGAAGGTAGAAGTGGATTGCTGAATTCAGTACATCATCGGTTTAAATAAATGTGAGCGGACGTTCTTTAATTCGCAGTACAGTATAGGCATTGTCTCACTTGGAGGATATAAATAATCGAACAACAACAACAACAACAAAAAAAATGAAAGCCAGTGCAAATTGTTACTCAGTTATTTAATGAAGAATTTATTTTCCAAGGCCTGACTTTTTTTTTTCTTCTCCCAGATCTAACCTACTAAACACATTTTAATGTATCAGATGTTAAGGGATATGTATTAATGGATGTCATGCTGACAAAGCTATTTACACATTCCAATTATAGCGGAACAAGTCCAGCGCCGGACCCACGGACCGGCAAAAGTGAATAAAGGTGTTGTAGTGGGTTGCCGGACATTTTCCGTCAATCCGTCAGAGCTTCAGCTATATCTGCTGAAAAGCAAAGCACACAAGCAGGTCCGTTCTGCTGTGCCAACGCTTTGTTTAGCCCGGATATTAGACCAGGAGATAAGAGGGAAACATATGAGCGATTCAGTTGAACTCAAGCGACGCTGAAGGAGTGCTTTCCCAGTTCATCTCTCATCTTAAAGAGACATGGAGTAGTTACAGAAATGAAAGTGGGATGTTTTCCAAAGTAAACCTCGCTTTCTGCCAAACTTTGGGTTGCTAACCTAAAAGTCGTTTACAAAGAGTTGTTCCTTTAAAAACTAGACAACTGTGGACATTTACAGAGACCATTAGGAATGACTCCAAGAAAAACAAACAAACAAAAAAAAAAAGTTCAACAGTGTTGGCAGACCATGCCAGGTTCCTATTCAGGGAAACCAACTTTCAATTTGATTTCGTTCATATGACGATGTATTAAATGCAGTTGTATTTGCGTGGTGCTTCCAATACTAGAATTAACCAACCGCGTGGATCTGTAATGAACAGGCCATTTAAATGGGAGGAGCTAATTACCACGCCAGTATTATTGTTTACTGTCATCTGATGAGAAAGTGAAATCTTTAGGCAGGTTTGAAGAAGTTCATTTCATCCTTGTCCAATGGAGAGGATTGTCATCCCATAGGAACAAGCAGGTTTAGCTAGTTAACACAGAATCGAACTATTACCTGGCCAACCGAATGCTCACCCCAAGGCCAGGTGAGAAAACGTTTTACGTTAATATGCATTACTTGGACGCATAGCATTATATGTATTCAGTTTGTTCTTAGCTATAGACTTTGAAATCTAGCATACTTCATAAGATGAAGCCTAATGTTATGTTAGCTATGAGGTTTTTTTTTGGAACTTAGCTGTGTATAGCTGTGTGCCTTTCGTCTGATGAGGATCATACTGAGACCATAAACCATATGATGATGCACCATATGATGGCTTTTTCTATAAATTCGTGTTTTGCCCCACCTTAGTCATCTGCCCGTATAAAGTCAACAGTGGCAAGGAGAAAACTTTCTGAGATGATACCTTCGTCAAGAGGAACCAGACTCTATAAATCTTCATAAAATCATTACAGCATGCAGGTGTGGTAGATTAAAGACAAACAGAACTGAGTGTGTCAAAGGGACCACTTTAATAAAAAAAAAGGCTCCAGTCTGGGGCAATATACACTACAGTAGTTACGGTCAGTGCTTCGGGTTGCCTTGAAAAAAGAAATAAATGTGGCTAAGCCCCAAACAGGAACAAGGAGAACCTTGTTTCTAACATCTCATGCGACCTCTGCTCCTCTAGTCCACAGTCTACGTGAGTAGATACCAGTGCTGGCAAATGCTTTTCATTAAGCTTGACGTTTGTTGCTGGCCCCTCCATAACCGTTTCACGTGTTTTCTATTCTGATATTTGCCGAACGCACGTCCGCCGCTTTGTTTTTGCCAAACCTTCGCATGCGTCGAGATGGCTCATGGCTTCGCCTGCTTTGTCACTAAGCATTTGATTGATTGACTCTGGAGGCGTGCGGGCGGATGAGAGCAGATTATGGTGGAGCGTGAGAGGCTGGAAGCATGTGGACCGAGTGCTGACTGCAGGAGAAGGTAATGGAAACTGCCCATGGATACAGCCCACCTCATTGTACAAAGCAAAGGTCCGCTGTCTCCATCACAGCCGCTAATGTCCCAGCGGAGATGTTTTCCATTTTTCATGGTTGGCATAGTGGCCCAGAGGAAAAAAACTATAATTTTCATTAGATCACAATCTCAAAACCTCTGTGTTGCTATGCTGCTATATAT
>JAOVYU010000041.1:3570671-3599614 GCA_025674565.1 Synodontis membranacea | reverse complement strand
TTTCATAATTTTTGAAGTCACCATTACTCTACATCATTTCATTGCATGTGCCTAAGACTTTTGCACAGTACTGTATAACATTACATTAAAGGTGCATTAGGTGAGATCAGTCGTGTTTTTCAAGATTAGGTCTCCAGGTGTTTGTGGTACGTAAATGTTGCTGTTTTAATTTTCCCCCTGAGACCACTGCTACCACTAAAAGTGCAAAAGGTGTACCACTCCGGTGTCAAGGACGGGTACACTTTAGTACCTTTCGCACCTTGAGTGTCTTTTAAACACTGAGGGTTTTGATATCCGGTGTAATTTAAGGTATATTTCACCTAAAGGTCGGACAACAAATTGCACAGTGTCGGATGAAAAGCCAGGGCAACACGAAATGTCCATGAATTCTCACACGCAGCTAATTCAGCACTCTGGGAGTTTTAACCGAAGCCCGTAGGGATGAATAAAACACGTCGGTAAATCAGGACGTGTTCAAATGCGCTGGCTGTTTTTCGAAGGCTGCTCTAATAATAGATGCACTTTATCCATATGCGTGTAAAAATAACCCAACTGTGATATCCGGATACAGGGTGAAAACTCCAGAGCTGGGTCACCTTCAGCCTCCTGCCTCCTAAGCATGAGTTAGCAGGCAGTTTATTTAGCTCGGTGCCAATAAAGTAATCGCATTTTTCTACTGACGGGAGACACAGCGCGACGCGTTTATATGGACGGACTGCTCTGTGAAAGACATATTATATGGATGCGGTTTACTGTATATCAGGTGGCTCAGTCATTATTGTCGCTTTCAGGTTTGTGGATGCTTTCTTGGAAAGGAGATTTGCACATTAGTCTGAGGTGTCGTTCCGTGTCGGGTATTTATGGTCGAGGGTGCGGATTGCGCCCGGAAAGCGGTGTTTGTTTATAATGCTTTGCGCGTGGTTGTTACAGGAATGTAAACCCTATAGCCTCTGAACCGTGTTACTAAGCATGTATTCATAGACCTAGAAGTCAGGAGTCTAGTAGAGTAGAATAAAACAGTGAAGCGCAAGCCATATAGTGCTCTGCGTTACAGTAGGGTCCACTTAGAGTAACCAGTAGTGACGTGCTCTTTAGTGTGGGGAAATGTGATTTGAGACGTAGCCAACCGTTGGATGCAGAAGTCAAACCGATCTCCATGGAAACCAGAGACCGGGTTGCGATACCAACAACCTTCATGAGCAAGGCAGCGGAGAAGACGGACCTCACGCCGTCTCGCGCCTTTCAGCCGAGGCTTAATTCACAGGCAGGTAATTAATGATGGTACGAAAGCAATCATAGATCTCTATACAGTATATTGATGTATATGTGGATTCCATCCTGTGTTTGCATTCTGATTAATGTGTCACGTGGCGTGTGAATGAATTAATGACTCGATGTGCCGCATGGGGTTTATGAAGCCTAAGATGCCCGTCACATTTGAAGTTGCTTCATGTTCAGAGAGAAACACACCCCTGTGCAGCACCTTACTGTTGCAGAATGAAAGCTACACTTAGGACCGTATCCTAGCTGATTAGAACACTTTACTGGAGAGACTGGAGAATTTATAGCATTTACTGCACAGATTGACTTTCCGGATGGATGAATAGATGAATGGGTTTGCAAGAGGAGCCGAATGGATGCAGCATGGTCATACCATATAACGAATCTCAGTCTCGTGAGAAGTGTTAATTGTATAACAAGGTTGCACTATAAGGCTGAATAAGAAATAAAAGTCTTTGGCGTGTGCTATTATAGGATGTAAATCAATACCAAGGACAGCACACCTCAAATTGTTTCACCCCTCGTGCACTACAGGACGTGCCGATGATTACAATTTTTTTTTACTTATTGACGAACAACACGTCGTATTTTAAGCGTGTGTAGCTGCATCCTGATATCACTTATATGAGAGCAGTTATAAAGTTGTTGGAGGTACGATGCGCTTGCACCAGAGACACCTTCCGTAAATGTCAAATAAACGTCTCGTCACAGAGAATGCATATATATATTATACTATACATGATTTGCTTGGCGGTCAGAGCCGCTGTTCTGAAAACGTAAACGTTCTGACTGGTCAGATGAGAGAATTTGACAGCGCTGGGGTGGAATCGTGATCGCGTCGCCCTCGAAGCCTCATTTGTGGCTTTCTCAATCCGTGATATTGATGAGCTCAGTTAAGTACATTCATTCTGTCTGTTACTGGGTCCCCTCTTATTCCTTATTCCACTCTTCTTTTCTCCTATAGAGCATAATAATAATAATAATAATAATAATAATAAAACCCTGAATTTTGGTTACTGCAGGACCCGACCCCAAGCCTTCTGCTCCTTAAAGCGAGGAGCGAGGTTATTTGAAACGGAAACTCTAATGAATCGTATAACCACACGGGAGCTGCCTGTGCAGAAATCATGACCTCTAAAAATAGTTTCATCAATGAAAGGAAAAACGATTTAATTACTGTAATTCGGTCACTCTGTTACACACCTGTCACATGGACATGAATAGCTCACTTTTAAATACCAGTCTGCTTTCCCCGTGAGAGATCACCTCACCAGATCGGCATGTTAACGTTAAGTTCGCGTGGGCATCGAGACAGGTCAATATGTTGAAACGTCACATCGTGAAGTGGACGCGCTTCAGCGAAATCAGCCCATTGTGAACATCCACATAAACACCCCGGGCTATATCTAAGACTCTTGGGTGTTAAGAGTGTACAGCGTCATCACTGCGGAATGCAGAGCGAACAGCATTATTGATACTCCTGAAGTGCTGAACCAACACTCCTCCTATCCCACATGCGCCCTTGTTTGGGGAACGAGTCGCAGCTTAGTACAGAGCTCAGCAGGGAAAAAAAGTGACTCTGTTTGTTTGTTGTTTTTTTTTTAATAGAAATATAACTTTCTTAATGGTGGGCTGTGATTTCAGACTCTATAAGACACAAAACCTGAAGACGAACCTTGATCCCACTTTGAGAACCATTAGATTAGCATATTGTTAGAGTGTTCATGTGGTGTTGTTTTTCTTTTTTTTTCGTAGGTCCCATTTTATGGATTCTGATATGGACTATGAGAGGCCAAATGTCGAGACCATCAAGTGTGTGGTTGTCGGGGACAACGCGGTGGGAAAGACCCGGCTCATCTGTGCCCGGGCTTGTAACGCCACCCTGACCCAGTACCAGCTGCTCGCCACACACGTTCCCACCGTCTGGGCCATAGACCAATACCGAGTGTGCCAGGAGGTGAGGAAATTCTGCGTCTTTTCCCCGGGACGGTCAGTCACGTAGCTAGCTTTGTTCTTGCACTGGGTGATAGGAATCTAGGAAGGGTTCAAAACATACACACGGTAATTACCTGGGTAAATCTCCATGCATGTGATAGGTGTGTTTCTCCAACCAGGTTCTAGAGCGATCTAGGGACGTGGTGGATGACGTCAGCGTGTCCTTGAGGCTCTGGGACACGTTCGGGGATCACCACAAGGACCGCCGTTTTGCCTACGGACGGTGAGCCGTGCCATTCAGCTATTATGTTTCAAGCTACATTTGCAGAGGTGTCTTGTGTCCTCATTCTTAAAGCAACTCTTGTTTCGTCACTCGCTGTGGGTGTTGTGGCAGGTCTGATGTGGTGGTACTGTGTTTCTCGATCGCCAACCCGAACTCGCTGCACCACGTGAGGACCATGTGGTACCCAGAAATCAAACACTTCTGTCCCAGAGCCCCTGTCATCCTTGTGGGCTGCCAGCTGGACCTGAGATACGCTGACCTCGAGGCGGTGAACAGAGCGCGGCGCCCACTGGCAAGGTGAGGGCAGGAAATCATCCCGCTGTCAATGCTGATGCTGTACTACTGCTCAAAGAAAAAGAGACAGATGTTAGCTTGATTCCCTGGCCTGGCAACTACACTAACCTTTATCCTCAAAACAGAGATCGATTTCAACAGCGGGACACATAATGATTTTTCATTCAGCTCTAAGTTTAAACTCTACAGTTTAGTAAATAAACTGTGAGCTCAATACGTTTAGTTACTCTCAGTATATTAGCACCCATTCTAAATCTAATCATGTTTACTGACTAAACTATAAATCTTCCTTCATTTCAGGCCCATAAAGTCCAACGAGATCTTGCCACCAGAGAAGGGCCGCGAAGTAGCAAAAGAGCTCGGTGTACCGTATTACGAGACCAGCGTGGTCGCCCAGTTTGGCATCAAGGACGTATTCGACAACGCTATCCGTGCCGCCCTGATATCACGCCGTCACCTGCAGTTCTGGAAGTCGCACTTGCGTAACGTCCAGCGGCCTCTACTCCAAGCCCCGTTCCTTCCTCCTAAACCTCCCCCGCCCATCATCACAGTGCCGCCTCCCCCCAGCAGCATGGAAGAGCACCCAGGACGTCTGCTGGAGGACCCGCTGTGTGCAGACGTCGTCCTCGTACTCCAGGAGAGCCAAAGAATCTTCGCTCACCGTGTCTACCTCGCCACGGCCTCGTCCAAATTCTACGACCTTTTCCTTGTCGACCATCGGACTCCCGAGGACAAAAAAGAGAAGGAACGCACTCGGGTGCCTCTGTCCGGCCGCGAGCTCCTGATGCGGGCAGCCAGCTTTGACGTTTGTGAGAGCAGCGACGAAAGGGAGCGAGCGAACCTTCGCGCCTGCACCAGCGACGGGACGCTCAGAGGAGGTGAAGGAGGTCGTCTGCTCCCCGCGTTCAGCCGAGCCTTTGTCAGTGTGCGGGAGGAAATGGTTGATGATCCCTTGACCTTTATCTCCAGGCCAATGACGGTGGTGCACATGGACCCGTCCATGCAGCTGGGGCCATTCCGTGCTGTTTTGAGCTATCTGTACACAGGCAAGCTGGACGAGCATGAGAAGGAACTGATGCAGGTGGCTCATATCGCCGAGCTGCTCGAGGTTTTCGATCTCCGCATGATGGTGGCCAACATCCTGAACGATGAAGCTTTCATGAACCAGGAGATCACCAAGGCCTTCCACGTGAGGCGCACCAACCGGATCAAGGAGTGCCTAGCTAAGGGGACCTTCTCCGGTGAGAGTCGCGCGAGACTGCGATTGCCCCGAATCGTTAAATTTCACATTTATTAGCACAGCAACCGAATGTGGATTAGCCGAACCGTCCTAGTGAACTGGGCTAAGGAAAGAAAAGTGCATGATTAAAACTAAACCGCTGATCTGTCCTGTCTTTAATTCATCAGCTAATATTTCATTATCATGACTGGTCTAATTATATATATATATATGCTCCAGAAGTATTGGCACTCAAAGCAATAACTTTCACAATAACAGTTGAAGGATCTATTTATTCACTTTTCCTCTGGCAGTTATCTTAGATTATTGGGAGGGGTCATTCCTGAAAGAGACCACACCCACCAGGATAGAAAGGTTTCCGTCAGAACACAAGTGGACCCAAACCATGCAGAAAAAAATATAAATATAAATAAATCTAAATCCCCCTCACAGCTACCATTTATTCCTTTCAAATTCTTGTCATTTGATCACATGAGGTCAAAACAAAATAATCAAATAAATGCAAATAAATTGTCTTGGGGGGGGGGGTGCTCTTATTCTTTTCCTGTGGTATAAATAAATCTCTTTTTTCATCCTTCACTATGGGGGAAAAGCAGGCATGCTGTTGTGGACAAGTTAACGTGTTTGAACCATTCTGTAAGCAGTAAAAATCCAGGCTGTGATTAAAGCTCTGTATCACTTCACACACAATACAAGAATTAGGTCTGGTTAAAATAAAACCACAACTGCTATATAATCTTACATATCTTTATACAGATTTGCATGTCTAATTCATTTACATATATATTTACAGTATATTTTTAGGAAAGGTGCCAATAATTCTGGATTGGACTGTACTGTATAGAGTAATGCGGTGCTCATTTTATCGTCTAAATCCACTCTTTCTCTCTCTGTCTGTTTATTGCACTTCACTTGCCGCAGTGTTGGGGTTATTTCATCCTGCTTGCACTTAAAAAAAAAAAAATATATATATATATATATATGTATATAAATAAAATAATCCTTGCACAAAATTTTCTGATCTCTAAGATGTGGGAAAATAATAATACGTATGTTTTTTTTCTTGTTTTGTTTTTTTCAGCAGAAGTAAATGTTCCCAAATCAAGCTCTTTTTCCCCCTCTCTGCCTCATCATGATATTTAGCAACTCATGAGGCTCGTCCACCTCCCAAGGAGATAAGCCGGAGCTCGATATTTTGCCAGCTGGCTTTTTTACTCTTATGTAATCAGACGTCCGTCAGGACAGGGAGCGATGTTTGGTGTTTTCAGCACATTCGGAATTTCAAGTTGTTTTGATGAACTAGCCGTTTCGTCCAGCTTGCACAAGCTTAGGACTTTCGTATTTATTTATTCTACACTCCAGTGCTCCAGTTCAGCTTTTGACATGACCGTGGGATTTGTTGACTGGCAAAATAAAAGCCTTATCCATGTTTCACATAAGCAATGAAATAAATTTTTCAGTCTTTTTCGTGTGTTAGCTTAGAAAACTGCAGTTGATGTAGAGACTTGTGTATTTTTGTTACAGTTTTAAGACTGGATGTATGTTTTTTTTGCGTGGCAGATGTGGTGTTCAGACTGGACGACGGGACGATAATGGCCCATAAGCCTTTGCTCATCTCGAGCTGCGACTGGATGGCAGCCATGTTTGGAGGACCGTTCGTGGAGAGCTGTACTAAAGAGGTACGGTAATGAAATAAAATCCTTGATTTTTCACTTCAGTAATCAGTATTGACTCTCGCGTTGTGCACCAGTGAAATGGCTTCCTAAAAAGCTGACGTTTGGTTTGCATACCATTTACTAGGTCTCTGTGGGTAATGCAGTAGTCCATTTGCCTGCATTCTCTGATCTTAGGAAAGAAGGCGCCGTTATTTGTCACAAAGAAGAGTGAAATTGTTTTCTTCCTATATCCCAGCTTGTTAGGAGGTTGGAGTCAGAGCACAGGGTCAGGCTTGATGCAGGGCCCCCTGATCAGAGAGGGTTAAGGGCCCAACAGTGGCGGCTTGGCTGTGCTGGGGCTTGAACCCCCAACCTTCTGCTCAGTAACCTTGGGGTGGGGTTTAGGGGTCAGAGGGGAATCATAATTTCAAACAAAAACAATTATTATTTTTTTTTTTAAACTCACGTTCATTTTTCAGGTGCTGTTCCCCAACACAACCCGGAGTTGCATGCGTGCGGTGCTGGAGTATCTCTACACCGGCCGGTTCTGTTCTCGCCCAGACCTGGATGCCATGGAACTCATTGTTCTTGCAAACCGTCTCTGTCTGCCTCATCTGGTTGCACTGACAGGTACGCTCACACACACAAATGCACACACAGGGCTATACGTACATACAATGTGCTCGCATCACGTCTAAAGGTAGTGTTGAATTTACTAAAACTAATGTGAACTGCGCTTATGACTAAACGCTGACTAAACGCACACCGTGTGAAGAGCAAATTGTGATTTGATCATGAAATAAAAAAAACGTTCAACCACAAATTCTTGAACAAGATCGGGAATCAATGCCACGGATATGTTTTGCCGGGAGGTAAGGTTAGGAGCAAAGATCAGCCCATGCCGACGGGTCCGTGGGTGTCAATCACATATATTGTAAAGGATTGCAGTTAAACTGTATTAATTATATTACGGTCAACTGTCACATCCATAAGATTAACCTTTTTTTCCAAATGCAACAGCAGCTCTGACTGCAAAAAGCAAATCACAGGTTCATATCGACGTGTGGTTCCTAACAAGTTATTGTTTCTATGGTAACTTGTTCGGAGGAATTTGTATGGCAGGTTAATGATAAGTGCGTTCAAAAAAATGCGCACAAATGTTACTCAACCAAAACGTGCTGTGATTTAGTTATGTATTATTACTGTTTATTTAGCATTTATGTAATGAGTCTTCTGTGTCAGCACCTTGTAACAGTTTTCTGTTCGAAGAAGCTACTTTTCTTTGCATTATTAAATTAGAAAAAAAAAAAGAAATGTTTTTGTTTCGTGCATGTTCCACAGAACTAAATGTAATGTAATAATAAATGAGGAAGAAGCAAAAAAACTGGCAACCCATTATGGTATTAGAGGAACCAAACTCATGCTGTTGTAGTAAAATGAAATTGTCCTTTCCTTTAACATCACACGCTGTTGTGTTTTGTTCATCGCATTTGTGTGAAAGCCTAGAAATGTACAGTAATTATGATCTTGTCTGTTGCTTGGTGTGTGTTCGTCAGAGCTCTACACTGTGACCGTGCTTATGGAGGCTGCTATGATGGGAGCTGATATTGATGGGGAAGTACTGGTTTATCTGGAAATGGCTCAGGTAAATGTTAAGGTCCATCCTGACACGCTGAAAGCGTTAAGCTTGACTCGACTGATACAGAAATGAACGAGTGAGCATCACAAAAAAGTTTGTTCTCGTCCCGCGTGGCGTATGATCTACCTTTTTTCTTTTCTCAGTTCCATGGCGCCCATCAGTTAGCCGGATGGTGCCTCCACCACATCTGCACTAACTACAACAGCGTCTGCCGCAAGTTCCCACGTGACATGAAGGCTAAGTCCGCAGGTATTCGTCCCACTTGTTCAGTAGATCGCTACCGAGCACCCGCGTCCGATCGCTCAAAAAAAAAATAGCCAACGGTTTGTGTCCAGTCTCACGCTGCAAACTGTGTCTGCGTTTTGAAAAGGAATCTCCTCTTGTGCCTTTTCAGAGAACCAGGAATACTTCGAGAAGCATCGCTGGCCTCCGGTGTGGTACCTCAAGGAGGACGATCATTACCAGCGTGCGCGCAAAGAGCGGGAGAAAGAGGACTACCTGTACCAGAAACGCCAGTGCAAGCGAAAGTGGCTCTTCTGGAACCTTCCGTCCTCGCCCTCTTCCAACTCTCCATCCTCTCCCGGGTCCTCCGCTGTCATGTGATCAATCAAGGGTTGAAGGCCATATCGAACTGCCGTTAGATGGAAAAGCACGCTTCAGCAGCGTGCATCTATTTTGCCTGAAAAAAAAAATATTTGCAGGCGATATCTGACTACTGAGCAGGAATCCGGAATTGAGGGAAGAAAAAAAAAAACAAAACAGGAAGGTGAGCCAGAGACAGTATGACTGTTTTTTTTTTGTTTTGTTTTTGGATTCCTTGGCTGTTCACATACAAGACCCAGCAGGTCAAAAGTGCTCAGTGTAACAAATCAGAATCACATCACTATACATCAGATTACTTTATTGCTTTAAAAAAAAAAAACACTTTAAAACAACACAGTGAAATGGCGCATCATGTTTTTAGAGCGGAATTTACAAGATTTTTTTTTTTTTGTACCGGCGAATCACCAGTACCAAGACGTGCATGGACGAGCACGCGGATAGTTACTTTAAGCTTTCACAGTGGCACAACCGAGTTGTCTGGGATCAAATGACATATTGGTTCGTCCTGCCCTCGCGGAATGTTAATAGTGCACACGGTACACGAATGGCCCTGGCTGTGACTTTGACAGCACATTGTTTTTTCATTTTCACCCGGGGTATGTTTTTTTAATGACGATCGTTCAGAAAAGGGCTCTCGTTTATCCTGAAAAATGTTCGGACCCTCTTTCATTTTTTTTTTTTTTTTTTTTTGCTAGCGAAAATGGAGGTTGATAATGATAACAGCCTTGCACACAATACTTTATTCAACAGTATTCAGAATGAAAATCAAAAGAAAAAAAAAAAGCTCTAAATGTTCATCACTGTTCATAATCACAAAAAACTCAAGACCTCAAATATCTCAACTCTAAGATTCTAAAATCAGACTTAACCGAGGTAATCTCATGAACGCTTTACTGTACAGGTACGGATGCTGACCCTGTTTATCAAGAGATGTCCATGCCTACTATACTATAATCGCTTAAACATCGAACTTTCAGATGCTACTACACTGATATGGTGTCCGATTATTGTATGAACTAAACTCTGCAAGGTGGTGGATCTCGGAGAACAGGGCTCATTCTTGCTTTTATCCGGTGAACGCTGCACGTCACACACTCTCAGCATAAGATATTCAAATATATTTCCACAATAGGCTCGTGGGCAGGCCCACGAGCAGGCCGTTTTTTTTTTTTAATCAGAATGCATTTGCAAACAGTATAACCCGTCTACTGTAGAGAGCACGTACAGTAATGCTTACGTCTTGGCCATCTAAAGTACGAACTAAGTTTTCGAGCTGTAGAATGCAGAATATAACGCAATTGAAAAAAAAAAAACGAACACTTATTATCCTTGTATGAAGTAGCTAAACACTGAGAAGAAAAACAGTTTACGGAACGTGAAATGCCACAAAGTTACACCAGACTTTCAAACAGAATGCTGTTTACATTGCTTCGTCCAAACCCGTAGGAGATACTGCAAGCATGACGTAGTAGTTTTAAGTAGTTTTCAATGGAACCGCTCGGTTTTTAATCCATGCCCTCTGTTCCTGGTGATATCTGAGCTGCTTATGGCTAGTATATAAAACAGAAAGAATGAATAGTCTATTTTTTTACTCTGAATATTATTGTTATTTTTTTCCCCTGTTACTTCTCATAGTCATCGAAAGTGTGTATGCAAAAAGTCAAAGTGGGGCAAGGAATGCTTTCAAAAAAGTTGTTTATTACAAAATGTAGTCCTAGTGTTGCAGATATGCTGAGATCTTCATACGGTACGTATCTGGCAAGTATATTCTAACAATGAGACATTTGCGGTACCTGTGAGATAAAATTCATTTAGTAATTATTTCGTTATTAATACTTCAGACCTTCAGAGGATGAACGAGTAGGAATCGTACAGTACTTAGAGAAGCTTGACTACTTTCAAGAAATGAAGGTGGTACAGTAGGCACCAGCACAACAAGCGCCATTTACAACAGTAGTTCAGTTCAGTTTTTGGAAAGTAACGTCACGAGGACGCGGCGTTTTCTGTACAGAGCTCGAACCAGTTTGTGCCAAGAATCTACACCGAGTCGAACGCCTTTTCCGAGATTCCAGGTACCAATCGATTCAGGAAACGTTACACGTGGACTTAACTATCCGTCCCAAGTTTGAACTCAGAAGTGTGTTGTTCCAGCCTTGTAATCTTCTTCTAGCCTTTGAACTTCAATAACTTCAGTCTGTAACTAGTTTGTGATCTAACATCTGGGATCGATAGCTAGTATCTGCAAGGCAAAGCCAGATGTTGGTTCGGTGGATGCATACATTAACCCTCCTCATGCAAGCATGTTTCTTCCTCTGGGTCCTGCGTTCCTCTAGAGCAGGGGTGTTGAACATTACATCTAATCCAACGTCTTGGAGGAAACATAACATACAGGTCACTTTCTCATCACAGTCAGATGGCATGAGACGAACGAAAGAGGAACATGTTTTTTTTTTTTTTCTCTCTCACATTTTGTAGCTCAAACGCACAGAGGTTGAAAATGATGTTGTTCCGAGGTGCGTCGAATGTACGTAGAGTTAAACGAAACACCAGAACCTACATGGAGAACCTCCAACCTCAAGAGTACCTAAGAGTACCTAAGAGTACGTTTTATAGAGTACTAATGGATACACAAGATAACTACTAAAAAAAAAAAAGCAGGCAGGTGTAAGTAACGTGTCAACCGAATTAAAAAAAGAAAAAAAAAGCAGTCCCGAATCTCTCAACTCAAAAGACAGACTCAACTCAACTTTTATGGCATTTAACTCAAATACACTCGTCTCTTTTCTGAATGTATTCCATGATCTAGGTGGTAAAAGAAGCACTCTCCTAGCGAGGACGTTTTTGATCACTAACACGTCATCTGTATTTAAAAAAAAAAAAAAAAAAAAAAAAAGAAAGTGTTCGAGCTGTTTTGGTTATGGCTCTGTGATTATAGAATCCAACTGTTGTTATTATGATCGATATTGTGCTAGTGATGTCTTAATGTGCAAAACCGAGATTTCGGTAACCATGTAGGAACAAGTGTAGTTCCACAGACCACTCAAAGAAATGCTCAATAGTCTTGCTGAAGGTTTGGTACTGAAAATCAGTCCGCAGTTGGATTTTATTGAACAGAACTCTATACAATTCATTCTGAAAGTTGACGTGGTTACATCTTGGAATCCCTGACTATTACAGTTTAAAAAATATATATATATTGAGATTGTATATAATTAAGCATCACTATGTATATACTGTACGTACACGTGTTCATAAATCTCAGAGGATTTTGGGGTATTTTTATCTTCTGGCAATTTGGTCAACAGTCCACCAGATACCTTTCTGCTGTCCAAGGGAAACATTGAAATTTCCTTTTTCTTCTTCTTCTTCTTCTTCTTTTTGCTTTTCCTTTTTGCATACTTTCCAGCATCCTTTCAAGATCCTTTCTAAACTCCCGCGTATATAGAGAAGACCACGCTTGCCATTTACGTACGAACAGAGCTATGTTTCCGTTGGACAGCAGTGCTTACGACCAGGTAAACACACGATGATAATTTCTCAGTAAGTCAGCCGAATCCATACCTGCTGCTGCAGTCGAGACACCCCATGCCTTAATGTAAATGATCCTCTGTTACAGTAAAGGGTTCTTTTCACTCTATGCTGTACGTGTTTGTACTGAATCATGGTGAAACTTTGTAAGTACCAAACATGTTGCGCACTGTATATCTATCCGTCATGTACCAGTACCCGTACTACCATACCTTTAGGACATAATGTGCGTTTTTGATTGCTTTATAAGCTGGCTTTATTCTTTTTTTTTTTTTTTTTTTTTTTTTTTTTTTTAAAGCTCTTTAGAGAAATGTCATTTTGTTTGAAAGGTACGTTTGTTAATAGCCTTTAAGGCCTTTGAAATGAGCAGATGCAGTTTGCCGCTTCATCCGCCCCGTGACAGCCCACGGCCCATAAAATCAATGCAGGGAATTCCACTTCTAATTTGTCTTTCGTTATTTATTATCACTGACTCACTGAAATGCTATTTAACACTCCATAGATGCTGCATATTATATATATATATAGTTGAGCGGGTAACGGGAGCGTGTTAAGACTAGAAACCTATCACGTGCATGTAATAGTCTTCTCGAATGAAGGTTCAGCATCTAACACTGCTTTAGATTTGACTAGGAACAGTACGAATATTTACTAGCAGACAGCTGAGCACTATGCAGTGATAATATAGGCTACTGTAGATTATATACTGCGCTTTGGTTGCAGTTTTAGACATTAAGGCACGCTCTGACTATGCTCGCAGCTAGAATGTGTAAAAAAAATTTTTAAAAAAAGAGCAAAATCCTGAAATGTTTCCCGTGTTCTCGGTGCTAACATTACCACCGCTGCAAAGAAGCACAAACCAAAGGGAGAATGAGCACCCCCCAAGAGATGTGTTTTTTGCTGCACAATCACAACTAGTTGCTCTGTCAAGGAGTCACCAATGTTCAATGGTTGAATACAAAACTTGAATGTTTTCTCAGTATTAGCAAGCTGATGCTGGCATTTTTTTTTATTTGGTGTGTGGTTTGGATTTGGGGAGTGGGTGGGGGGGGGTAGTTTGTACCATCAGGATATGGACATATGACATTGTAGCATGTATTCTGCTGTAAATAGTGTTTATTTAATAAATCCTAACTGGCAAATGGCTTCCTCTGTTTTTGTTTCTTAGCTTATTGGACTCGATTGTGGTTTGTTAGTCCTGCGATAGATTGGTGACCTGTCTAGAGTGTACCCTGCCTCTCGAACCCAAATTAGGATAGGATTGCCTCCAGCTTCCCCGCTACCCTGACGCAAAATTGCGGGATAGATGACGGATGGATGGATGGACGGAAGATTGTGATTCTCTGTACTGCCGTCATGGCACTAATACGTAGTTTGTAGATAAAATGTTCTATTCTGTCCTCATATTAACTGCTTGATACTTATGTGATACATAACCCGGGGTACACCTTGTCTTTTTATATGTTTGATTGACAAACATAATCTAATATTATATATTCATGAATAAATGAAACATTGCAATTGTGGTAAATGTGGTATAAAAGGAATAACACACTTCAGCATAGTTGTGTTTTGTTTCCTGTGGTCAAAACAATTGTGAGTTGCTACAGTATTTTGAGATAAATTGACATCTTTTGACATTTTACACTTATCCCCAGACCGATAAACAACACAACATTCAGGTTTCATTTCTAACCCCGAACTGCTTCGATGCAACCTTCAGAGGCATTTAAACACGCTCGTGCTCCACTTTCATTCATCATCAGGTCACGGTGGATCCGGAGTCCATCCCAGGAGCACTAGGCACAAAGCAGAAGTTCACCTTGGATGGGATACCAGTCCAACCCAGCACACCATGCACACGTTCACACCTAGGGGTAATCTATGGCAGCCAAGACCCCCATCCACTTTAATAGGAAGACCTGAACACCTGACCATTTATAGAGTTTTCCAATCACCAATCACGTGGTAGACGCCTGGTACCTAAAATCATGCTGATCCAGGTCAAGAATTTCAGCTAATGTTCATATCAAACATCAGACTGTGGAAGGTTTGTTGATGTCAGATAGGCTGGTTTGAGTATTTCGGAAAAGGAAGATCTCCTGGGAGCTTCACACAAGACAGTTGACATAGAATGGTACGAAAAACAAAACAAACAAAAAAATATCCTGTTTCGAACGATCCAAGCATCCAATAAACCACATCTTGCACCAACAGCAAAAGTCAGCAAAAGAGGTTTCCATTCTAATGTTTGATGTGAACATTACCTGAAGGTCTTGAGATTTGTTAGATCTGCATTGTCCTGCTGCTGCCACGTGACAGGCGGCTGACTGGATAACTGCATAAATGAGCAGGGGTTCCTATTAAAGTGGATGGGTGTCTTGTTTACCCTAAATTGCCCTTAGGTGTGAACGTGTGCATGGTGCGCTGGGTTGCACTGGTGTCCCATCCAAGGTGAATTTCTGCTGGGATGGACTCCGGATCCACCGTGACCTTGACCTGATGATAAATGAATGAATGCATGTTGTATTACAGTAAACCATGCAAAAAAATTTGTCATTGCATTTCCTCAAGGCTCCTTTTGTTCATATTTTGAACATACTGCATGAGCTAGTTCCTACGGTGGCCCAGAAGGGCAAGGTAGCTACTAAAAAAAAAAAGAAGAGAGAGAGAGGCAACTTTAAATAAAAGAAGTCAACTTTAAAAATAAGGAAGTCCGTTTTAAATAAAAGAAGTCATCTTTAAATAAAAACTGCCAACAAAAAAATTTAGCCCTATTTCTGGTGAAAGTTTTTATTTAATGTTGACTGTTATTTTTAAAGTTGACATTTTTTATTTAAAGTTGACATTTTTTATTTAAAGTTGACTTCCTTATGTTTAAAGTTGATATTTTTTATTTAAAGTTGACTTCCTTATGTTTAAAGTTGATATTTTTTATTTAAGGTTGACTTCCCTATGTTTAAAGTTGATATTTTTTATTTAAGGTTGACTTCCTTATGTTTAAAGTTGATATTTTTTATTTAAGGTTGACTTCCTCATGTTTAAAGTTGATATTTTTTATTTAAAGTTGACTTCCTTATTTTTAAAGTTGACATTTTTTATTTAGAATTGACTTCCTTGTTTTAAAGTTGACATTTTTTATTTAAAGTTGACATTTTTTATTTAAAGTTGACTTCCTTATGTTTAAAGTTGATATTTTTTTATTTAAAGTTGACTTCCTTATGTTTAAAGTTGATATTTTTTATTTAAAGTTGACTTCCTAATTTTTAAAGTTGACATTTTTTATTTAAAATTGACTTCCTTATTTTAAACTTGACATTTTTTATTTAAAGTTGACATTTTTTATTTCAAGTTGACTTCCTTAATTTTAAAGTTGATATTTTTCTTCTTTTTTTTTTAGTACTTTGCCCTTCTGGGCCACCGTATAGTTCAATGTAATCTGTAATGTTATGGTAATCTAACACTGCAGAAAATTTTTTAAGACTTAGTTTGCAGACACAGAGGTCTTTGACTTGGTGCAGTAGTTAGTTAGGAACTGCCAAGACCAGGTACGAAACAGAACACCTCAGTAAACTTGCCAGGGAAAGCAAACAAACGACGAATGATATGTAAATAATTCAGTAATGAAAGTACCCGGATGATAGAGCTGCAAATCCGTGTCAACAAGATAACTCTGGCCTGACAGACTGACTGACAGATATCAGGACCAGTCTAATGAAGCTAAATCGGGCCAACGTGTCCACTGGGCAGGCTTAATTTCCTAAAATTAGCTTTGTTATTTGATCTATAAGGTCACTGGGATCGACTGTTGGAGTTGTTATTAGCCTGGAGTTCAGACACTGTGTTATCAGGTAAAACGGAGAGGGTGGAAAAAACAGTGCTTTCTGTGTTTCTTTTAAGAAAGTAAAGCCTAAACGAATGTGGAATCTTGTTGCTTGAATACATCCTGAAACTAATTATACACTGTTTTATTTATGTCTTTTTTTGAAACCTTCTCAGAAACTTCGAGATGTTTTCTCGCGCCTTTATGCTGTTGGTGGTCGCGTGCATCCAACGCACGTGCCCACAGCAGCAGCAGCAGCACTCGGAACCGTTAAAGGACGAACTTCTTCTCACAAAAGAAGACCAACGCTTTTGCAGGTACAGTAAGAGCTAAGAAGTTAAGAATTAAAAGCATATATATATATATATATATTTCAATCCAACGTATTTCGACGTCTTTTATATTAAGGTGACTTGTCAGCTGTTCCCGAGAACGAGGCGAAGTTTTGTAACGAAAGCTTGTAGGCTTTGAGTGTGTAGGAATCCCTCACATTTCTGAGTCATGGATGCTAAGCAGCTAGCAGGTCCCACTCAGAAACCCACTCACCACACTGCCCATCTCTCTCCACAGCTTAGCTTGAACGGTTTAACTATTCAAATTACACACTCAGACGGACAGTCATCTTGTTTGGCATACATGTTTCCATAGTATAACCTTTTCAAAGTGGCGTTAAAAAGTCAGGGACCAAATCTCATGGCGCCAAAAAATAGGGTCCAGACTTCAAGCCCAGACTTGAGTTTGTGTGTGTGTGTGGTGTCTGTGTGTGTTTTAGAGCAGAGTTAGCGTTAAATTATCCGGACGTGGACGTTCGTACCTGCGTGATCATCCCTCAAGAGTTCAGAGAGAAGATCAGTCAAGAATGGGGACCTCCACAGGTTCGGCTGGCCACGGCGAACACGGTAAGACAAGACGCTCAAGCTGAATGTACTGGTTTGTTTGTTTGTTTGTTTGTTTGTTGTGCCTGTACTTTACAGCCAATCCTTAAAGGAAAACCTCATGAAATATGTCGATATTGAAATCTTTGATGGGATTCTGGTTCTAATTTGTTGGCTGGTGCTGCAATTTACTTAGCATGCTGACATCCTAGGCGGACATTGGTATTGTTGGCGAAGAGTGGCGTTTGTGCTCTAACTTCATGGTTCGAGGTTCATATTTGTGAGAAATCCAGCGTAGAATGTGGTGGACATGCTGGCGAAAACGTCGGACTGAGAGATCCAGAAACCATTGCGCTATGAGACAGATGAGTTGGATGGCATTGATGGTATTATTAGGATGAAAGCTGCAGCTTTGGAAGCTGATCTATTTGAACAGAGTGCACCAGAAAAGGAAGCGAGAGAGCTGGACAGACTCAAGTCCCAAAGCGCCGCCGCATCAGTCTCTTTAGAGATGCACTGAGGGGGGGGGTGGGGTGGGGGGACAAACATGTTGATTGGAAGAAGTTTAAACTCAACAGTTCTACTTAGAATTCAGTTACAAAAGGAATCTCGGAGCCCTCGTTGATGATCCCATGTTAATTATAGTCAGTAGTTCAATTAATTCATTTAGAAATGTACATAACCTGATTACTTGACCTCTTTATCCTCACTGTCACACTTCTTTACGTAGATCTATTGTCCTCGTCTATACGTATAGTTTTACAACATTCTGTCCAGAAGGTGGCACAAGTACTCCACTGGATAGAGCCCAGATCCCAGCACACCTACAGAGAAATGCCCGGTTAAAGAGCAGACACAAAAGTCTCACGTTGTTCCTTTTGGGTTCCTGTGGACAATTGTTGACCTGTCCTTGGATTTTTAATAATATTATACAGTATGTGTATGTAATCATATATGTATATCTGTTCGTTGTGTGTGTGTGTGTGTTGGATTTATGGATTGATGTCCATCCAACATGCATACAGTAGAGTATAAAACTAATAGTATTCAAACTTTACATTGCTTTTCAGTTCTCGTACTGTTTCTTACTTTAACTTAATACGCTTTACTGTATTTGGCACTTATTAGCGACGCCAGATACATGACGGGTTGTTTCCTTGCTTCTGTCACGTACGCGCCCAGCTGACTTCATCTAGGTGAACGTTGAACACTGTCAACATCTTTCACAAGAGCTGTAGACAGTTCCTTATGATGTACAGTATCTGAGATCCAGAATGGAAAGTCTATATAATTACCCAAACATTTAGATTGAACTATCGTTCCAGCCAATATGTTGGAGCATTAGGAAAGGTTTAAAGGCAGGTTTGACTGGTCTTGGATCTGGGAACAGGTTAATGCTAAATAGCTGAATTTGGGTACTTTGATTACTTTTCTGTCCTCTGGGTCATGCTGTTATTAATTATTAAGCTCAGATCGGGCAGGAAAAAGGGGGCGGGCTGTAATCCTTTCAGCTACTGATTGATAGGCAGAGGTCAGGCAAGGTGATGCAGCTGTGCTGATCCAAGGTATTATTTAAACAGCAGTGTTTCAGGAAAGGCTTTAATTAGCGATTTTCTATATTTGGGAATTAATTGGGCAACATTGTGCGGTAAACAAATTAGCGAAACCAAAAAAAAAGAAAGAAAAAAAAAGGAAAGTCTTTTTATGGCGCTAGATGCAATCCCCATTTCGAGCAAACCTATAGGGTTCCTTTCATTTTCTTTTCGACGATAGCAATATAAAAGTTGAAATCTTTGTTTCAGTGTCTGATGAGGAAGTGTTGGATTAAGGAACCATCCAGGCTACTTGGATATTGGACATTGATATTTAACAGACAGGCTTCAAAACGTATTGAATGGAGGAAGACGTAGCACTGTGGTGCGCAGAGAGACACCATACTGTATATCCCGTAAATCACTAACACACTAACACTCATCATCATCGGATCATCGTTGGATCATTTCGGTCCGGTCCGGTTCGGTTCGAGTCGTGGCCTCATGGCTAGTGTCGTGCTCGAATCGCTGCAGTAAACAGAATCTAAAATAGAATCAAGCCTAGAGGAGAACAGCAGCAAAGTAGCGTATAGTCTGTGTAAATTGAAAACGAAAATTGAAAGCCACTTCAGTTTTAGGAGCTAGTTTATAAATTCCGTAGCTAAGCAGTCTGGCTTGAAGGTGATCTATCGCCTTAATGTCTCCTGAACCCCAATTGATGTATGGTCGTATTATCTGTTATGCTGTCCTACATGATTCTCTTTTATTGCTGGACTTGGTGTCAGACAGCAAAACGGATTACACGTGCGATTAAATCAATACCAACTTTATTTACTGGCCTTTGAAACGCAATTCTCTCCCTGCCGTTTTTTTTTTTCTTCTTTTTTTTTTTTCATTTTTTTTATTCCGACTCGTATGAAAACATACGGTAGCTGGAGGCCTGCTGTGAAAAATGCGAATTTGTGCGAGCCTGGTCGCTGATCTGCGGTAGGTCTTCCCTCTTGTCCTGTTTTTTTTTTCCCCCCTCCCCCTGTTGTTCTTCATCTTTTTCACTCGGCTGCCCTCTCGACCCTTTCAATTGGCAGCTGATCGCCGCGGAAACAAGAGGCCAAGCGGCAGTGCAGCAGGCGCTGGCTGTCACTTTGCCCCCGTGGTGACACCCACCTCATTACCCTGCTGAAAGCATGCTGGGTAATTGAAACGGAGCGGAATGGGCAGTGGTCCAGCATGTCCGCCTCTCAATGGGCTTTCATTACCCAAAACAAAAGCAAAGGGGCATGCTAAACAACAGATTTCTATCTCAGCCCTTGAAGTAATGACTAAACCCTCCACATGACGTGAACTTGGTTTTCACTTCTTCTTCTTCTTTTTATTTTATTTTCCCTTTCACTCCGAGCGCTCATATGTTATGGCAGTGCGTTTTCGAAATCGTAATAGTGCCATCAAGGTAATGAGATCCTCTGTACATTTTATATTCCTCCCCATTAACGTATATTGCTTCTAACGATATTTTACGACGGTAACAGGATAGAATTACATTAATTACAAGCTTCGTGAGCTCAGAAATTTTAAAGTCAACTAATTAGTGCTTATTTCCGTCTGCCCGTTATTACTTCAACACATTCGCTACTCTTATTTGACTTTTTTTTATCCTGTTTTAACTGAGCTGACTGAGGGCTTGACGCAGGTTATGGGGTCACTTTTCTTTTTTTTTTTGGTTTGTTTTCTCGTTTTTTTGTTTGTTTCTTCATACCCTTCACCTGTTTTTGTTCTCCGTTTGTAGTCTTTAACAAGTATATAAAAGCTGACAGTTGACTCAAATGTAAAAGTGTCGGTAGGTGTTTTGTTTTTTTTGGGGTTTTTTCCTATTCTGGTTCCGTCCTTGTGACTTTCCCTTAACAGGAGAACATCTGGGACCTTAGACTTAGACCTTAGAGTTCCATAGACTTGGTGCCACCACTGCAAAAGCCATATGACCCTTGAGTTTCAGTCGAGTTCGCGGGACAGCTAGATAGAGCCGACTGGATGACTGAACATGCTTGGAGGTCGACTGTAGCTGGAGAAGTTATACGATGTGCAGAGTTGCCTGGCCATTCAGTGCTTTTAATGGAATGTCATACGAAACACAATTTTTTCATTTGACAGTTAAAAATAAGGGTTCCCAGTCTTTATATAAAGTACACATTCTTTCCAGTTCATTCATCTCGTGGATCTCAGCAGGACATTCCAGTCTTCTACCAGCTTTCTAAGGAACATGTGAATATTTATTAAATTCTTTCTTACATTACTCCTGAAGACTGTAGTACATGCGTTTTCGTAGGGGATGTTTGGAGTTTAGTAATGGCTTTCTTGGTACTAGTCGGTCCTATATACCAGAGGTCCCCAACCCCCAGTCCATGGTTATTTTTCTTTCATATCTTATTTTGAAAAGCGACTGTTTCCGCCCTCGCCTCACTACCGCACTTGACTCTGGCACGCCGTTTCACGCATCGGCGTCACAAGATAACCCTTGAAAAAAAATGAGCCCAAAACAAAATTCACTGGAGAGCTTTTTTGGGAAGGAACGAGCAAACGATGGGACAGCAGAAGGGCAGCAAAAAGAAAGCTGCATTTGAATGAAAATACCAAGGTTCCTACCTAAGTTATGGGTCCATCGCAACAGGTGATACACAAGCTCCCCCCCGCGCCCAATTATAGCCAAATCACTGCTCCTGTTTCTTCCCACAGTTTGAAGGCTTGCGGATTAGGCTAACTGAATATTCTAAATTGCCTGTAGGTGTGGATATGCGTGTGAATGTGAGTGTGACCGGCTGTCGATCTCTTTTTGTTAGCTCTGCGGTGGACTGGCGACCTGTCCAGGGTGACCCCCTCCTTTTGTCCAAACCTGTCCACACGAACCCCACATACTGAGTACTGAAAAATGCCCAAGCTAGACACTCGAGGACAAGATTTTTCAGCAAACTAACACCTCAGCAAAGGCAAATAGAAAACCTCAAACATTTATTACTCAATTAAGTGAAGTAATAAGGAAGCTGGAAAACAACAGCTGGCCAACCTTGACCAGCGTTCTAATGAACGCTCAACAACAACTGCCCAGATTAGAAATTAGTGTTGTCAGAAGGTACAAAAAAACATGTCACCATAGAAAGCCAAAAGCTGCTCATACGACACACTAAGAAAGGTAGTAGAATGATATCAGATTAAGCGAAGAGAAGACGTGACGGAATAATCATTTTTGGCTGGACTGGACTAAAGGAAAAAACAACAGAGGGCCAGAATAAGTGACTTTGACATTAATAAAAGCTACAAGTTACCAGAAATTCGAAATCAACAAGACAACAGCCATAAAAGAATGACAATGTGTAGCACATATAATAACAACTGTTAAACACACGGATAGTTTTATGTTTCCCTCAAGAAGCAATATTCATTCCATTGATATCGCTTGAAGGCGAAATTCCTCAAACAGAGGCGCAGTTCAACTCAAGCGTCATAATGTATTTATTATACAGCAGCACGAGAAAAAAAAAAGTGCAGTCATTTGCCAAAATGATCCGTCTCCTCCGTCATTCCATCATATATCGTTTCTCTAATCTCAAACTTCTGAAATGCCTTTACAGGGGGGAAAAAAAAACAAAAAACACCCTACGCCAGGTTTGATCATATGCCAGAAAAGGAAAACAACAGTAAATTAGGTGTGTGTAATTCTTAGCAGTCATGTTAATGTATTAAATCCTTGTTAAAAAATCTCTTGGTTCGTCTCTTGCAAAGATACCACATGTTCTCAGTTTTGGGAACAGATAATTGGCAGCATACTGTGTACCAACACTTGTGGTGTTCCGCTTGTGCCATGTTTCAAATCCTCAAATATCTTTGACGCACAGAGATAACAAAAATGACTTTTGTCAGTTGGCTGTTTTTCACAGTGAATCAGACGCTCTGATCTGACATAGCCGGTGAAATTGCAGAATTTACGTTGCTCCCTCTCTGATGTCTTGCGTTTAAAAAAAATAATAATAATAATATGGAAGCTATGCGTGTAAGCAGTGCAGGGCTGTGCAATTTGTGTCCTAGGGTTTTCTTAACAATTTGGAAAGGTACCCACGACGTGTAGCGGAAGGAGATAATAGGATTAGGCCGAGTGATTTATCTAGAGAGGTGTTGAGAAATGCGCAATACTTGATGAAATAGGAATCGCGATATTTTGCCTTGGAACTGAGAATGAGGCTGTTTTGCAGGAGACGTTGTGATAGCTACAGTATATTTTCAGCCTATTACAGATTGGCCACATATTTGTACCATGGTAGCCAAGATTCTGAGTAAAAATATCTATTTAATTAAAAAAAAAAAAAAAAAAACTTGATGATGAAGCATATTTAAAAAAGTAATTTTTTTACATTTTTAAAAATGTAAAAAATTAATTGTAGCTATATCAAGCTATTTGACGACATAATACATTGCGATGCATTTTATTATGTAACAAATATACATTTTTAAATAATTACGAACTCACTGGCTGCAACGCAAAATTTCCTTAATCTAGATTAAAATTGTGTATTTAGTCTTTGTTACTATTTTCATAGTGTTTTTGTGATGATCCTCCCAGCTCTAGTCAGAGCAATGTTTCTGTTCTGTTCTGAAGATTGTGCCTTGATAGATAAATGTGCTGTTTGCGTAATTTGTCACAGCCATGATTTGGGTGAAAGAGCACATGCGGACGACTCACTCGGAACGTTCATCTGTGTGGGGGGGGAGGTGGGGCAGTGGGTATGGGGGACGTGGACGTGTGAGGCAGGAGTTGTGGTTTCACAGGCTCCTACTCAGTGGTGGCGACTAGAAGAGGGAGGTGGGCTGAGCACATCTGATTAAAGAATTAAAATTCTTTATTTAATAAAGGGTTCATGACATAGACGAGTCCCAAGCGGTCAACTCTGCGTCTGCATCGGCCTCGAAGGGTCCAGGATGATTTAACCAGTAGGTGGCGTTTTGAGCCATTTTCAAACCCAGAAAATGCAGATTTTATAAAAAAAAAATAATAATAAAAAATTTTAAAAAAAGGTCATTTTGTCAATATTAACCCCAGTTAATTATTTAATATTACAGTCATGTCATTGTAATCCAGTGAGGGGTGGACTGAAACTTTATAGCATGATCATGATCATGATGTGGATCATCACGTGTCTGTGTGTATTATAGGCCTGGTTCATAGTAAGCAGTTGAAATAACTTGTGATAAAGTTGTGAAATCTAACGACGAATCGTAAAAGCCGCATTTCAGCTGCAGGTTCCTGGCCGGTGTGTTAGATCATTTTTTTGATAATTTCGTGACCACACTTGGGACAAACACTTGAGAAAACGAGCCTTTGCTTACAGTACTTTACTTTATGTTATTGTTGTTGTTTTTTTTTTAAATTTATATACAGTAAGAGAGATGTTAATGATAGTCAGTGTTTATGATGTAAAAGTGTCAGATTCAGCCAAAGGCAATATATAAAAAAAAAAGAAGAAATGGGGCAAAAAAAGAAAGAAAAAAATGACACTAGAACATGGTTTCATAAAACAGCCCCCCCAAAATAAAAAAAAAAAACCTAACACAGAGGCACATAGGTTCTTCATCTAGTCTACACCTCAAGGCCTGGAATAATCTACATTTTATATAATGCCACCAGCTCAGTCATTTTCAAGTGAAATAGCACGTTTAAAATACTCTTCTGCGCTCACAGCCTCTGAGATTCTGAGACGTGCAGAAATAGAACTGGATCAGATGGCCAGCATGCAACATTTGCATCGATTAACATGCTAATACGTCCCACTTCGCCATATAGCAAAGAGAGGAACGTTCGGTGTCGTCGCACTGCTTTCAAGTTCAAGTTCGAGTTCGAGTTCGACGGCTCTGAGCCGTAACTGGCTGAATCTGAAGTCAGTGTCCTGAATGTTGTTTATGGTCTTGGGCTTGGTAATGATGTGGAAGTGTTAGTGCTGGCACCAGTCCATTTCGTCTTGAAAGCTTCATTCGAACGTGACATTTCGACAAGTCTCAGAAGTTCAGAGTTTCTTTTTTCTCCGCTCTTTCATTCTCATTGGTTTTACTGGGTCGTTTCCTGGTTGCTTTTTTTTTTTTTTTTTTTTTTTTTTTTTTTGCTGAAATCATGTTAACTTTTTTTGGGTGCCAGTGCCTGAGGGCTTTTTTTTTTAAAGTCTTGTTTGGCTTATGAGACTTTAAAGACCTCTGTCAGGGCTGCTGCTATTTTATTTGGTTTCTTAGGAGAGATGAGGTTTTTAAGCCATTACAGTGATTAGAACTGCCAGGATGCGATCTCCTGAGTATGCTTGCTAACTGCGCCGGTGTTAACTGCTACCTCTGTATCTTTTCTTGCTCAAGCTCCTTTTCTCTCTCTCTCTCTCTCTCTCTCTCTCTCTCTCTCTCTCTCTCTCTCTCTCTCTGTGTGAATGATTTTATACGCTCTGCTTAAACCTATGTGGGGGCGTTAAGAGAGAGGATTTGAATGTGAGCCCCCCCTCCTTCTTTTTCTGTTTTAGTGAATCTCCGCGTTCGTTTTATTTTTTTTTTCTTCCCTCCCTCACTGCCTGTGATTACGACACGGGCAGCATCTTCATCGCTAAGCCTGGCAGTGCCCACGGCTGCTAGTCGTCTCTGTGCACTGCTGCCCACTCACCCACGCTACCTTGGCACTGGCGCGGCGTACTATCTGCCATCCGAAGGTGGGGTTCCTTTCCGGAAGACCCTTCGTGTCTTTCCCAGGGAAACCCACACGTCCACCCATGCAGGATTTCTGAAGGTTGTTTCACTGCTGGGCCTCAATTAAAGGAAAAAAAAAAAAAATCCCACAGAAAACAACTTCTCATCCAGGATTTATTTTAGAATGAAATGAGTTTCTTTCACATTTTTTATTTATTTTTTTTTTTTCTTCAGTTTGGATAATCAGTCCTGTCCTACTACCTGTCGATGGTGCAGTGTTGCGTTCGACTTACTTCCGTGGGAAGTGGGAAAGCCAAAAGAAATGGAATTGCCTAAACTTTCAGGGTTTTTGAGCTGCAAAGTGGGAAATAAGCTGCCGATGCTTTGAGCAGCCATGTCAATATGAATGCGAGTCCCAAGGGTCATTTTGCTTAATCCGAGATCTGAAACTTCAAGTTTTGATGAACTTTAGTCGAAGGCAGCATTGCCATGGCTTCACCGCTACCTAAAGAGACTGCTGAAGCGGCGCTTTAGTCTTTTAGTCTAATAGCGACTTCAGTGCCATCATGCATGTTCCCTTCACTTCAGATGCACGTAAAACTGTTCTGTTCAGAGTGACGTTATCTAACATGGGTTTATTGTGTACATTTTTATGTAACAAATCTCTTCGCACGCCTTATTAACCATATTAGCTGTATAGACGGCGATGCAGGGGTGCAGTAATCACCCCCAGCATATGGTATTTCTCATATATCCCCGAAGACTTGTCAGCAGTGAAGCTTCATGTACCAGTAACATTTGAGCTTTGACCCCCATCACGGATTCCCGCTTTCCATCTCTCTTTCCATGTAGCTCTGACCTCTTCCATGTGCTCATTTTTGCCTCCCTCATTTTGCTCCTGCCCTTTTCCTTTACCTCTTCGCTTGCGTTCCTAGCTGTTTTTTTTTTTTCTCTCTCTCTCTCAAATCAGTCGAGTTGCCCGGGGCTTCTGTTTCCTGTGCGTTTTCATGTTTCTGCTCCTGTACAACATGTCCTTTAGCCATAGAATGTCAGGAGTACTGCAGTGGTACTGTATGTTCATTTCATTGTATTCACTGGAAGCCCTAAATATGAGTGACGAAAGTGTGATGCAGAAAGTGGAACTTTAACAAAGTAGCGTACAATGGTGAGGGTAAGTGTGTTTTCAGGCAAGATGTAGGTAATGTATATCGCAGTAATCGATTAGCGCAGCAACCATCTCACACGCCAGACATTATTTTCATTTCATTTATTCTATTGTATTGCTGCTGGAAACTGTGAATTTCCCTCTGGGATGAATAAAGTATCTATCGATCTATCGATCTATCTATCTATCTATCTATCTATCTATCTATCTATCATTCTTTAGAATCAGTAGCAGATATCGTTCATAATGACCAGTTTAATCTGTAAACTAAGGCTGACACCCTGGATATCAAAGTTCGGTCCTGGAATCCCTACAGCTTAGTATCAAACCTAATATTTAGTAGTTGTACAGCAATACACTCCGGTCATGATTCAATTCATTTTTGATTCAAATGATTTTAGTCAATTCTCAGAATATATTGAAGAAAAACTAGGACTATTTATTTATTTATTTATTTATTTATTGCTATGAACAGTGGTTTAATATTATAGACGAAATATACGACAGGTTCATTTCTTAAAAAGAAACAAACAAAGTGATAAATTCAAACCCGAAATTTGATTGAATCAACAAAGTCTCTGGCCTGGGGAAAATGATCGAGTGAAACTGGATTCGGAGTGAAACCTGCTGCAGCTCCTGAGGCATCACTGACGTATTTGTAAGCTAATGAAGACTAGCTGAGCGGTTATAATGTCGTTGTGTAACCATGTGTCCCGTAATGCGTGTCGCTCGTTGTGAACCAGAGCTTTCTGTCATTTCACAAGTGCAGATGATTCCCGGTAACGCTGCCGGCTGTCCGAGGAAGATCGCGATCGTGCTCTTTCGCGCAGATTGTAACCATTGATGTCCAAACGCTGGAACTGCATTAGATGTGTAATTAATAGAATGCTGATTTCCACAGCGTACATCATCCGATTTATGTATAGTGATGTCACGACGCATGGTTACTGTAGATCCCTTGTATTTCCCCCAACATGTCGAACCAGAAGTCAGTGATCGATTCTACTGCAGCACTGTGTTCCTCCAGAACCAAACTGATACAAAAGCCTTAACATTGTAGTGAGATCAGATTCATTTATTCGTTCATGCTTTAATCCTGTCCCTGCTGAAATCTGGATCAGTATCACCTCAAGACACTTAACCAGTCCTGCCAGCAATACTGCACTGTACCTTCTCATGATCTTAGCTCTGTGTCCAGACTTGCCCATTGGTTTTGTGTTTTTTTTTTTTTTTTCCTGCAGTAATAACAACCTGCCTTTCGTGCTGACACCGATTTTTACCGTCGACGTGTTAACGTTGCTGGGAAACGACATCCAAATCATACCATTTACGTGGGTTTCAAACTGCCTACCGTAGCAAGATTTGCAGCTAGGTATTCTGACACATGGACGTTTACTGTACACGGAACACACCGGCTTATTATCTAGTGCTCTATCGACGACTTTTTTTTTTTTTTTTACATAACTTTACAGGTCCAGCTCCATCAAATTATTATTCCTCACCATGCACGTGACGTTACGGAATCGTAGCGGCTTTAACATTTAAAACTCTTATCACTATTAGTGAATAATTCTTTGCTATAGATAATACACTTGAACGAGAAGTGGATATGGTTTGAGGGTTTTTTTTCCAGCACCTTTAAACATTTTTTTTTTGTGTGTGTGTGTGTGTGTGTTGGTTTTTTTTTCCCCATGGGAACAACTCTAGAGAGGTAATAAATAATGTATGAATAATAATAATGTATAATTCCTTTTCTAATTCCCTTTAGCCAAATAAATTGCATAAATGCACATCATTTTCAACAACTGGAAGAAATACTGTAGCTCAATGGTTCATGTAAAAGAAAAAAACAATAATAATAATAATTGGAGTCACTGGGCTCTGATGATGAGCTTTACTGCAGTATTTTTTTGAGTGCTCGGTTCAGTCGAAATCCGGACTGCGGTCCACCATTTGCTGACCCCTGCTTTAGCCGTCTTAACCTCTTTTTTTTTTTTATCTGATTTTATTTAGTGCTACGTTTTTGTGGATCGTTTTTTTGTTGTATGTGTCTGCAAGCGAGAAAGTTACATTCTCTAGATGTCTCTGATTTCTTTCTGGTCTATACACCATGATCTCTTTTGTTCTGTAGTTTTGCAGTTCAGTTTACTTTTTTTTTTTTTTGTTAGTTTAAGACTAAACAAAGCAGGTAATTGTGGTTGCTCTGAGTGCTCTTCCTGTAATGGGAACTGTGCTTACACTGTTACGATACGCTGCACAATAGTGGGTCTTAAAACATCATTTATTATAGTCTGGGAAAGACACATCTGTTTCTTTAACGTTTGTTTTGACATGTCCTTATGATTAGTGTGTGTGGGGGGGGGGGGGAGAAGTATGCAAAATGAGCTGAGG
>JAOVYU010000041.1:3554145-3570571 GCA_025674565.1 Synodontis membranacea | reverse complement strand
TTTGGGGGGGGGGGGGGGGGAGTAGTATGCAAAATGAGCTGATGTAGTAAGACGGTGAAAAGGGGAAGGGGGGGGGTAGAAAATGAGAATGGAAGAATAAGGGGAAAAAAGAAATGGTTAAGAATCTGTCTTTGGCAAACAGCACAGACCTCATCAGAGAAGAGACTTCTTGTCTTCGTGTGCACTTCGAGTGGAGGGTATTTTTGAAGTTCACCGAGGCAATAATCAATTCGCACGGGAATATGCCTTTGCTGGTGAGAATGTCAGGATAAACATACAGAAATTAAATTTCTATTTATACGAAGCCTGGAACCGTCGAGCATTTGTTGGAGAATTGCTTCAGCGCAGAGCATCGGGAGCCAGGCTCAAGCAGCCTAAGTAATTAACACTTGCGTTAACTGGAGATGATGGATCATATCTGGCAGAACTGTTGCAGAAATGAGGACAAAATGTCACTCGGCTCCAAGCTGTTTAGGGGGATTTGCCCAATCGTATTTAAACGACTTCTCTTGCCTGCAAAGGCGAGTTAAGCCTTAAATATACTGCTGTTCAGAACACGAATTAGATGACGACGTCCCAAATCAAACGACTGAGAGGCACGTTAGTGCTTTACGCAAAATCTGCACATCTCGTCTTACGGCGCTGACGGAAATGAGAATAGCGCCCGCGCGAGTCCTTCAGAGACGCTACGTAACGGCAGCTTATTTAGAGTTTTGAGTCGATCGATCAGTGTTAATGAGAAGATGAGGATCTTCAGTCTCCTTCTCTATATCTGTCCGATCAGGTCGCTTAGAACGACTCCAAAGGTGCTTTCACCTTTCGCATTTGAAGTTTCGATAAGACCCTGGCGCGTTTTTCCAACTCAGTGAAGTTCCTTTAATGAGTTAGAGAGCGAGTTGGTACAGTGTCAGTTCACTCCAAAGCATACCCGACTCAAGAAATCAAGAAAGCGATTCGAGAAACCGTGAATCATCACGAGGCCAGGAAGCGGACAAAACGCACCAGGGTTTGTTTGTTTTTTTTCTTTTCTGTAGAAGTACGTAAGCTGCCAAACTGAACCCTGAAATTCGCCCTAAATGAAAGAGGTTTTCTTGTCCCTTTCCGAGCAACATCTGGCACAATTCGGTTGCAGCGAGAGAACGATTCAAATCCGAATCTACCCGAAATGAACCAAGCATGCTGTGTGTGTGTGTGTGTGTGTGTGTGTGTGTGTGTGGTTTTTTTTTTGTTTGTTTTTTTTAAGACGTAGGCTGCTAAAACTCGATTGCAGAGACACAAACTTAAGCCAATAACAGAGTTGTAGCTGCTGCAGAAATTCCGGCAGGTTATTTCTCACAAATTCCTTTTTATGAGTACATTTCAGTCCAAGGATAGGAGAGACGTGCAGCGCAGAAATGCTGTATATATCATGGTTCATGGCATTGTTGTGCAATATTCACACAAGAGACTCAAAGTGATATCGCACTATCTGCACGACATCTTAGAAGAGCGTCATGTGACATCATTTATCGTGATCGATACTGGATTGTCATATCGCCCAGCTCTACTGATGCCCGATCAATATACAATAAACATCTAGATTTCTGTGCTTTTGGTTTGTTTAATTACTGTGTATAGCGTGCAAAAATAAAACCACATTACAAATTAGCCAGATTTTTGGGGTCAGCAAACAGACGAACGGGTGTAAGTTCTCTTCAAGCTTTTCCTACTACTGCTTTGGCTTCTTATCTTCTCAGCATCTTTGGTGCTGGTTTTATTTTTATTTTTGTTCCTCTATAAATGAAGGGAATGACTATGACCATGGTGGAGGTGGGAGGACAGTATTGAGTATCATATAACAATTCATAGAAATCCAAAAGCCTTTGGAACGTGGTCCCCCCCCACACACACACACACCTCTGTGATAACCGAACGCAATCCCATTTGCAACATTAACCCGAAGGAATGCAGTGTGAATGCAGTCAACACCTAAGTTGATCATGCTGTTAAAATCATCTTTACGTTGCGCGCGACTGTTTCCTGTTTCACGGCGACCTGATCACGCCTAGCTTTGTCCCTCAAAGGGAATGCAGAGCACGATAATAGACGGAGCAGTCGCCGCGCGCTCGTCATTCCTCTGATCCTGCATCTCGAGTCGGAAGCACTGGAAATGTCACGAGCGTCACGTCTTAATCCGTTTACGACGTTTTTGTCTCATTTCTCCTTTCCAATTTTTCACACCCGCGGTGTCATCTGCGAGGGATTTTTCGTTTGTTTGTTCGTTTGCTCGTTTGTTTTAAGGAACGTTCAAGAATAAGTCATGTCCAACGAACCTTCAGACTAATTCAGCAAACTGCGCTCTGAGTTTCTTTAAAGTTTATCTCAGACTCCTGTACACTCGATGCTTCAAACTTTAAATGTTATTCTTTGGAGTTTCAGGCAGCCAGAAACTGTAGAGGCTTTTAGATTTAAGATTTGTAATCCATTCTGGAAAGAGTGCGTTGAAAGTAAGACTGCTTTGACGCAAGTTCAGATAGACAGCTGAGCCTAATTCAGGAAAGGAAGTGTGAAGGAAGTGTGACCCGGGTCTGCCGGTGGCTCCTTTGTTGTCCTAAGGGCTTTTTTTTTTTTTTTTTTTTTCAAAAAGAAAATCATAAGAACGAAGTAGGACGGTCTTACATCCAAGAAGCTTAAAATACAAAATCTCAAATAAACCCAATTTCTCTCAGCCAATAGAGCGGCGTTTGGGTTTGTGTGTGTGCGTGTGTGTGTGTGTGTGTGTGTGTGTGTCGATTATCCTGAGCTGACTCACGTACATCCACCCCTCCCTTCTCTGAAATAAAAAAAACACTAGAGGTTTATGTGGCTTTCCAAAAAAAAAAAAAAAAAAAAAAAAAAAAAATCTATCTCGACATTTATCCACTTTAATCTTCTTAACATATTAGAGTCATTTGCATTACCCTGAAGTGACTGAGATGCTTTTCTGTTTCTCTTCCCCCACAAAACACAAGGACTTGCAGCATCATGTGGACGTTTTTGTGTCTGTAAAAAAAAAAAAAAAAAAAAAAAAGAAGAAGACAAGTGGGCAGAAGTTAGCTCGCTTTACTATACATAGCTTCCATCCGTACCCTGCTGCGCTGGGTGTTACTTTTTATTGTCTTTGAAGCTTCGCTCCAACTGTTGCTCTTCTGCTGTTTGATTTCTTTCTTTCATTATTTCTTTCTTTTCCATTAGTAATCATTTCCTAGGATGCCTGAACAGCCTTAAAAAATAAATAAATAAATAAAAAGAATAAGTTTCCGGTAACTCTAGTATCTTGTTTTCGCTTTTCATAGTAAATGTATGACTACTCGTTTATTAATGAATCGGTCGCAATGAATCGATTCATTCATCCAGTCCTGATCCTCGAAACTATTCATTTGGTGAGTGTCACTGTGGACAAGAAGACAAGAAGACGCCTCAACCGAACAAAACAAAACACCTGAACGCTCCTCACTGTCTGATCTCACTAACCTGACCTGTTTTTTCGTGGCTAAAAAAAAACACGGCCATACTCCAAAATCTAGCGGAACGTCTTCCCGGAAGAGTGGCGCTTCCTTTGACAGCAAAGAGGGACTACATACTGTACGGAATGGGAAACGTCTAAAAATCGGAAAACTTTTGGACTTTTCTCCTGCCACAAGCGCATTTTGGAAACTTCGATGATCAGACGATCAAATGTCTCGTTGACGATCAATTATTTGTTTCCCGTTCTGCGTAGCTAGCTATACATGATTGCATTAGCTACCACATGTTTGGCTTAGTTTCTAGGCAGAAAACAAAAAACGCACAGCAAGGCAAGTTCGGAAAGCAAAAAACATAAATATGCAAATGCACAAAAATGTACAGAGAAAACACTTTTTTTTTCCCAGTGTTTTAAAAAAAAAAAAAAAATCTCCTCCACTGAAAACACACGATTGCTGATTTCGGTTACATTTACTGTCTTTCGTAAAGATGCACAGCTCTTTCACTCAGCGCAGACGGCTTTAACCTTTCGTTAAGCCAGAACGATGCCTAGTGATCGAATGGTCAGAGACAGCGGAAATATGTTGATCTCCTCAGGGCCTGCAGTTCAGACAGCCGAAACGACGCCGTCCAAACACAGAAACTGCCCAAAGTGCACACTGTTGCTTCAGCTTAACGTCGGCAGCCGGAGTGTTTTGTTACTCTTACTCTTATGCTGTGACCGCGTCCGTTATTTTGTTATCTGCCGGATCGTACTGCCCCAGGGACCGAATCGAGCCGAAAATCTTGTTCAAAACAGAAAAGAAAACTGTAAATACTTGTACATGCACATTAACGAGACATGCAATATACATATAAAATATATGATTTGGAGTGTCTTCACGTTTTTGCCTTCGAGCCTTGAGACATTAACGAGCGAATTAATTATCACTCCTTTAAACCCGTACATTTAAAACTAGCGAACCTGAATGTAACTGTAAGCAGCCCCCACATCTTGCTTCCACCGCGTGGATGTATTTCACACGAGCTTTGTTTGGTTTCTGTGCAGCTGTTCATCGGTAGCCGGTCCAAACCAAGTGTGTTAGGAGGACAGGTAAGCGACACGCGTTACTTTATCCATCATTCCGTCGCGGACGTTAGATCAGGGGTATACGGACGGCATGTTAGTCTCGTGCAGTGCTTCTCTAATTACTCGAACACTTCTGCAAGGGCTTCTAGGGCAGAAATGCGTATCGATTTCTTCTTCAGGTAAAATATTCATGTAAACATATTCTTCGTCCTTCAGTTGTACGTGAAAAAAAACCTTGCATTCAAGGTTTTAAAGAAACGTTCGTTTTTTTTCCTATAAACTAGTCATAGTCACGGATCCGAATACAAAGAACGCAGAACGAGTCTAAAGCAAAATTCAAGCCGTTTCGGAAACAATTCAAGTCTGCACAAACTGACCACTTTATTAGGAACACCTGTACTGTACACCTGCTAATACATGGAATTAGCCGGTCACGTGCATGACAACAGAAGACCACACGGGGTCCCGCTCCTACTTGTACAGGTTCAACTGAAAAGGCACGGTGGAAAATTGGAAAAATGACCAAGCAACTTTTTTTTTTCCCGTAGCAAACGTTGATCTGCAGAGTTCCAGCATATCTTCAGGTTCCTGCAATAACTGTAAGCTGGCAGGTCTGCAACCCAGTGTGGATTTCTGCTGTTGTAAAACAAAACATCCGTCTGAGTCAAGGTCCGAAGCGTTCTGAGATGATTTTCTGTTTACCGTGGTGGTAAAAAGTGGTTATTTGAGTTAGTATAGCCTTCCGGTCAGCTTGGTCAGTCTTTGAGTTCAGCTCATGCAAAATGGAAGCAAAACCGAAAGTGTTGCGTTTATATTTTTGTTCAGTATTACAAAAATAAATAAATTTAATCTGTTATCAAAAATGCATTGTGATTTTTTTTATTTTTTATTTTTATTTTTTTATTTTTTTTTGCATTTCCTCAAATTCCATATCCTAGAATAATCTGGTAGATTTGTATCAATAGTATATTTAGTAGAGATCATTTTGTCCACTCTTTGCTGGATGCAACAACTGCTGACGCTCCATTCTTGCACCACTTCTACGTGAACAAACTGGATGCAAAACATGCAAGAGAAACCTTTCTGTTTTTCCGCCCTTAACCCTCACTTGTGGTGCTCCTGCCAAAAATAAAGAAGCTTCTTTTGATGCTATAATATTTGGCTTTGTTTTGTCCCCCCCCCCCCCCCATCTCGAGCTGCTTCAGGTTCCTGTTTGACAGGGAGAGAGAGATGGTGAGTTGACAGCGGCTTGAAGAAGAATAAAACGATGACTTTCTGTGTGTGCAGGAATGTGGATTTCTTCCGTAAAATCCTAATTGTGCCTCGAAGCGCTGCTTCTACGTAGGGTATCTCAGCTCAGCTCAGCTCAGCTCAACAGGATTTTGTGCTTCTCCGTGTGTCTGAGCATTTTTTTTTTCTCTTTTTTTTCCCCTCCTTTCAGCCTAGCATGCGGATGTAACCCTTTCACAGTACGAGACGCAGAGCGCTCGTGTTTGCCGCCAGGCTGATCCTGGCCTCTCTGGTGTTTTGTGTGGAACGTATTCAATCTCTGCTTTTAAAAACACATTTTTTTCTCTCTCTCTCTCTCTCTCTCTCTCTCTCTCTGAGAAGAAAAAAAAAAAAAACAGGCTGGGGTTATTGTCCCATAACTTGCCTTAACGGAGAAGCAGATCCCAGATGTTCCAGAGAAAGCAGCGAGTTTTTCGGACCTCAGGCGTTTGCTGAGACCTTTAGAAAGAAAGTAAGACATGAGAGAGATGCGAGAAATCTTTGCAGTGGGATGGAGAATGATAGCGCTGTGAACGTGGATGCTTGTGAAATGAAATATTCAGTGGCAATAAGTCATTTGATTGACCTTAAGCTGTTCAGAAAAACAAAAACAAACGAACCAAAAAAAAAAAAAATATATATATATATATATATATAGCAGCACGTTAAGCCTGGATAATATATCTTTAACAGGTATGGCTTTCTGTATGCAGGCCTCCTGCGGTGCTCTTACTGTAAATGGCGCATGTTGTATTTCATTTTCTTCCTTGTGGATCTAACTGTGTCCTTAATGGCAACTTTGGATTATGCAAAACATTTGACTGGGACCGAGGTGTGCCTTCCTCTTTGGTGCGGTTCGTCTGAGGGGGTGCGAACCCAGCAATCAGTCTGAGCGAGGTGCTCTAGTTCCAAGTGAACCCTAGCACCGTTCGATTCCAGCGAGAAAGTGATTTGACTCTGAATCAACTCAGCTCCAGGGAGTGAACCAGTCATGCTGTGTATTTTGGGTTGCATGGGTTTTTGGGGTTTTTTTTTTTGTAGATGTGAACTCTGGCTATTTGGACCAGCGAACAAAAAAAAAAACATGGATATGATCAAAGAAACATTTTAAAACTAGTTATTTATATCAGAGATCCGCGACCCCCGGGCTGTGGACCGGTACCGGTCCGTGGATCATTTGGTACCGGGCTGCAAAGAAAAAATTTTGTGGTTAAAATTATGCTTATTTTTCTTTCATTAGTCTTTGGGATATTATTTTGAAAAGCGACTGTTTCCGCCCTCACCTCACTACCGCACTTGACTCTGGCACGCCGTTTCGCGCATCAGACACACACGCTAACCCTTGAAAAAAATCTGCCAAAAACAAAATTCACTGGCGAGCTTTTTCGGGAAGGAACGAGCAAACAATGGGACAGCAGAAGGGCCAGAATGGGACTGAGAGCAAAAAGAAAGCTGCATTTAAATGAAAACACCAAGATTCCTACCTAATTTACGGGTTCATCGCAACAGGTGATACACAAGATCCACACACGCTATGCGAACCCCTGCGCTTCTACCTGGTCTGCGGAAACCTTTTCATGCATGAAATCGGCCCGTGGTACAAGAAAGGTTGGGGAGCGCTGGTTTACATAATTATATAATCATCTCTTTAGCGACATGTTCTTCATACTTGGATTTTTTTTTTTTTTTGTGATTCCCAGACCAACTTGGTTACCTTGCTCTTTCGTTCTATTTCTCACCATCACATTTTCCCCAGCCAGTGACCCGAAATTAAACCAACCTAAATGGCAAAAGAACCAAAATCATCAGTGTCGCTCATGATGCCTCAGCAGCCAGACCTTTATAGGACTTGATATACAAGCTGTTTATGAGTTTTTTTAAAAAAATTTTTTTAAATGTTTTCTCTGATGTCGTTCGCAATTTGGAATTTTCCCTCATTTTCACTCCAGTGCGACGAAAGCCACAGGGATAACTGAGTGAGCTGAGCCTACTAAGCAGGCTGGGCTAATGAATACCGTGGCACTAACTGAGCAAGCTGAGCTAATGAAGGCTGTGCTGCCAAGCGAGCTGAGCTAACGTAGGCTATGGCACTGAGTGAGCTGAGCAGGCTATCGAAATCAGCAGGAAGTTGTTTTGCCTTGGAATTTTTTTTAGTTCTAATCGTGCTTACTGATTTGTCGTGAAGCCCGGTACTAATTGTCAACACATCGTTAGTCTCTTGCACTGACTCAAGCCACACTTGGACCCTGAGCAGGTTACTCTAAATGGATAAAAGCTTGAAGAACAGAGCTCGCAAGATAACCAATGCAAGCATGTAGTCAGAGTTAATACTATTTACAGGGTACCCACGGTCATGGAAAACCTGGAAAAGTTTTAGAATTTTGAAATGATTTTTCCAGGCCCTGGATAAGCTTTGGAATTCTTGGATAGAGAGGAAAAGTATTGGAAAAGCTTTGGAAACTAGCCTTGTTCTTTTTTGTTTCCCGCTTCGTTCCGCAACGCAACGGAAATTCGGCCCACCGAGACTCAATCCCCCCCCCCCCCCCCCCCCCCCCCCCCCACCCCGGTCATGGAAAACCTGGAAAAGTTTTGGAATTTTGAAATGATTTTTCCAGGCCCTGGATAAGTTTTGGAATTCTTGGATAGAGAGGAAAAGTTTTGTAAAAGTTTTGTAAACTAGCCTTGTTCTTTTTTGTTTCCTTATTTTCTTATGGTACTGGAAAAGTTTTGGAAAAGTCTTGGAAATTTATTCTCGCAGAATTGGGGGAACCCTGTATTTAAGATTTTCCAAATCCCCTCAAAATCTGACACGTTTTTGTGTCGAAAGTCTGCATAGCAGAAATCATAGCATTCTATACAAAAATAAATACACGGGCTTAAACTTCAGCTTATACCTAGTAAAATATACGTCTGTGCGGTATGTCAGCATTGAGGTAATGATCCAAAAACAAACCTTCTCCGTCTAAATACAGGAGAGACGGGAGGAGGCCGGTTGATGTTCTGCTACGGAAAGAGGCTCAGTTTTGGGCGAATGAGGCTTCTCCCTCGTGGGGTTGTGGTTCAGGGTGGGTCCATGCATGTCAGCATTATTTGTAGCATCATTATCAGGGTAGAGGACAGAAAGACTGTCTGGAGTTAAAAAAAAAAAAAAAAAAAAGGACAAGCCCAGTGACCATAAAATCTGCACGCACGCTGATAACACTACAGTAACTATTGTGACGTCATTCCTGCCAAAGCACACAAGGTTATATATATCCTCTTCCTCACTTCTTTTCTCCACCTTGCTGGCCTTTTTTTTTTTTTTATCTTGGTTCTATTTTTGTCCCTCGTCTTACTTTACATTGCGAGTGTGTGTTTTTAAGGCAGCTAAAACTTCCGAAGGTCTGTAAAAGTCCATATAAGCAACAGACATGACTGAATAGTGACACCAGGTACCTTTTAGAGATCAGACCGAAGCAAGGAATGAGACTGAAGTGGTTAGGGTTGACATGAATGAATGAATGAATGAATGCATTAAATGCATTTTATAAAGCCACTCGAGCACCTTATACAGCACATGAATGGCCACAGCATTCCTTTATCCTGCAAGGTCGTGCATTAAAGTAAAAAAAACCTTTTCGTCCTCTTTTCGGAGACCTTTTTTTGCACTTAACCCTTTAATACGGTAGAACAATTCTGATAGGGTACGTCTCGGTATTTCTACGTGCTGTAGTGTCGTAATGTGTATAATAAATTCATATAATAAATATATTATAATATTATAATAAATAATAAAATATAATAAAATACTAGAATAAATTCATAAGAACTTGCAGTAAACACGCAAAAAAATGAAAATCGGATCGTTTTGTTATTTTTCCCTGCATAGTTTTTCTCGATACAGAAATATCACAATGGTGAATCTCGAACTTGTCGATGTAAAAAAACCTTGCAGTTTAAGACAACACAAAATTTACTTGAACCACGTACATAAATTATTTTGTATGATACACTCATTTTTATGAAGAGTGCACAAAACGTTTTTTGTTTGTACAGTATGTGTATGAACGTGCATTCATGAGTGAGTGAGTGAGTGAGTGAGTGTGTGTGTGTGTGTGTGTGTGTGTGAGAGAGAGAGAGAGAGAGAGAGAGAGAGAGAGAGAGAGAGAGAGAGTTATTATTACTATAAATCAAAATAAATAAAAAGATACAATCCTTTGTTGATTAAAAAAAAGAAAAAATTGTTGTCAAATTCGGATCCTTTGCATTCAAGCCCCAGTTTAAAGCTTTCTTTGCAGTATTTGCTCTGGATTTGTCTCGACTATGAAGCCAGTGTACAGTACAGTACGGCTCCTTTCCGGATCTTTCCGGTCTCTAAATAAGACATGTTTTGCAGCCTGGTTGAAATGTATGCATTATATGTTCTGCAAGCCTCCATCTGTTCCTCCTCGCTTTTGGCTGAGCTGAGCTGTGAACGCTGGTGCCGGTGTTTCTGACGTCTTGACTCAGGCCGAGTATCGGCGAGACGCGAGGGCTTCCTGACGCTCTCTATCTCTCGCCCATCAGCAAGGTGCCGTTTGTCAGACGGGTGGGCTGGTGCGAGCGCCCCACACGCACACACACACACACACACACACGCACACACGCGGTCTTCATCTGCTCGACAGATACGTCAACGTAAACCTCCGGCGCAACACAGGCGTGCCGTGAACCACCACCCAAGGGTGTCAAAGAGTTTTGGTGCAGTTCCAGGAAGAGAAAAAAATTATTTTCCCCTGATCTTGGAATACCTTGCCTTCACTTCCTACTACTAGCAAGGTTTACTCAGACACTACAACGCGCTTGCTAGATCCTTTAATGGCCTTTGCGTTAAAAAGACCCATCGCCATTCTTCCCCGTCTATCAAATGTAAATACGGCCAGCGTGTCAGTGACGGGGCATTTTTGTTTTGCGGCCATGCGTGGCGTCAGTGTCATCAACCCACACGGAGCCAAGTGCAGAGAGGACATAACCACGAGTGACAAATTCTCTTTTTTATGTCACTTGTTCCCTCGCACGAAATCCATCAAGAGCCATAATTAATCGTGCTGGAGAGGAGTGCGTGGAAGCTATGTGCTCCGCGCTGATACATGCAGTGCCTGTGAATTCTAGCGTTAGCTTTAGCGGCTCTGATGGGCTAGCAGGAGAGGTGTCATAATCAGTTTGGGAGACTTTCTCTCTCCGCTGAGGATGGCTGTGCAATCTGTGTGCTCAACACATGCTCTCTAGCGTGCGGATTTTTTTCTCTCTCTATCTCTCTCTCTCTCTCTCGCTCTCTTTTTCATATCGCGTTCTTTTGGTCATGTTTGTTAACCGGGACTGTCGCTTCAGCGTTATTCCTTGTGTGTGATTATATAACATTTAGATAAAGAATTTAGATTAGTAGTGTTTTGCTTTGTCGTCTGTTTCGGAGTTAGCGTTTTGAGACATCCAGGCACCTCATTGTTTGTAAATCCCTACTTTTTTTTTTTCGCAGTTTTGCTGACCGCGCGTATCTCTGAAAGATTTTTGGGGCATTTCGCAACCTTTCGAAACTCATTCTTTCCTCTGTGACAATTAGAAACACCACAGCGTCATTTCAAACTAGCAACACAACGAGGTCTGTTCTCATGGGCTGGACATGGAGTCTGCAGTATATCAGTACACAGTGACTGAGTGGAACGCGATGTCGTCCTCTTACAGTTTCTTAAACCTGAGTCTTCGGCTATAGTCAGCGTACAGAGATCGATTTGGGTCTGGCTGTCCGAATACTTCTGGCCATGTAGTGACGATGTAAATGTGTATTTAGTATATAGCATTTAGTGTATTTCTGTAAAAATATTTAAAAAATGAGCTGAAACTAGCAAATCATTAGACGTTTGCTTAGAACTGAACCTGGCTTAAGGTTCAAGGCTCAACATAAGGTTCAGACTGTGAACACCGAGGTTCAACTCGACACCCGCTTGCGACCTGGCCATCGATTGGGCTTTTAAACCAAATGACGAGTCAAAGGTGCTGCCAAATCAACACACACCATCAGTCTGTGGATTCGAACCCCAAATGCAAATGATGCTCTGTATGAAATTGGGAATGCTGAAAACTTTGAACACCATACGATGAAGCTTACGACGTTATGCCTGAACGAATGGACCACACTCCTTCTCTTCAGCTTCGTTAGGCGTTACAATAACTGACTCGGTACTCATTTCTCCCCAGGATACACTGTTCATCATATAAATAACTACTACTACTTAAACACTACTTAAAAAAAAAAAAAAAAAAAAAAACATAAATAAAACTCCTTCGCTTCAATGAAGGGTGCCAATAATTCTGGATGGCACCTTGCCATACTGTATACTCATGTACATGAGTATTATTATAAAAAAAATATATACTGTCTTGCATATTTTCATTCATACCGCCTACCAAGTACATATTCTATTAGCGAGTTAATGTCATTACTGTTCATGTACACAAACCATATATTTTACTCAATCAGCAGCGTCGATTCTTCTTCTTCTTCTTCTTCTTCTCCTTCTTGTTTGTTTTATAGAAGTGTTATGCAAACCAGGCAATGTTTAATTTGTTGAACTTTAGATCATTGAAAGAGTGAGCGAGCGAGAGAGAGAGAGAGAGAGATAAAGTTGATACGCGAGTGGAAACACAGACGTATGTTTATGACTCAGATTCCAACAGTGGAGCTTCCTGAGCGCAAGTCTCATTGTACAGAGTCTGTACTTCAGCCCACAGAGATCGCTGATTATAGTTATTATGGGAAGGCTGTTGGCGACACACGTGCTGTTCATTAACGCTCAACAACACGGCGAGTAGCGTAACCCTGACTCCGGCTCCTGCTGTTATAAACACACGCGTCGCCCGCTGCTCATCTCTCACACAACATCTGTACGGCATGTCTGAACACGGGACCCGGCGTGAACTTTCTCACACTTGAAGAGAGTCCACCCGGTGTTGAGTATCTTATTGGAGGCAGTCGATCAGCCAAAGGAACTCGGGTTTTGGTCTCCAAACTTGTGACATTAACGCCTAACCTCATTTTTTTTTGTTTTGTTTTGTTTTTTAAATAAACGCCAGGGAAGATGTCTCTACAAGTCAGACTGTCTGATATACCCATCCTAATCCTAATCCTACCCGAAATTATCACCAGGATCAACAAATGGTGGCCCATGGGCTAGATTCCGGGTTCACGCCAACCTCGACCCGTACTCTGACAAATACCAGTCATCACCATTTCTTTAAGGTTAAAGCATAGTTACGTGGTGAAAGGGGGGACATCCGGACAACAAAACGTCTATTTGTGAGGAATATAAAGCACGTTTATTTAAATTATGTAATTAAATAAGCAGGCAGTTCAGCGTGCATGAGCGTGCATGAGCATGCATGAGCGTGCATGAGCATGCATGAGCTGGTAGTCTCGTATCATGTGGGCTTTTCATTATCTGCAACCGAGATGTGTACACAGAAGCCCAATTTTCAGTTATTAAAGGTACAGTCTGTAATTTTCAAAAGAGTTTTTTTTTAAACCTGTAAAAGCATCGCTCACAAGATAACTAACGCAACTGCGTTTCACATCTGAGTGCCGTGCGTTCAGTCCCACTTGTTTCTTGGTTTCAGAATTATGTTTGCGTTTTTTATTTATTTTTTTTTCAGGCCCTGAAATCAGCCCCGCCTCTGGCAAAAGCGCAGCAGCTTTGCCCCGCCTCCTTCCTCTAAAAGGCAACACGAGAAGCAAAGGGCTCTTTAAAACATAAACTGTCAGCGATGCATAATTTATGGTAATCAGCTAATACTGAGCTCTGCTACCTGTTATAGTGTCGAAATGCAAAATAAAAAAGTACTTTACATTAATACTTCCACTTTTGCAAGTACAGTACTGAAGAGCAGGTACGGGTACTTGTACAATCCTTGCAAAGTGAAAGGTACTTAAATTAGGTTGATGCACTAATGCGTACGCATGGACAAAAAAAAAAAAACACACTGTAAGACATTAGCTTGAAGACCTCTGGAGAGGCCGGATCGAATTCCCCAAGGTGCCACGAGCGAGCATTCGGTTAATGTGGCTACGATTTGCTTAAGATAAAAACCACTCGAATAGCTCGGATGGGATAAATCTGGCACTATAAAGTGTGTTACAAAAAGGCGCTTGGCACAGATGGAGCGCTTTTCAGTGGTAGATTGAGATGCGAAGATTTGGAGTAGCTGAATGATCGGCACAGGCAGATAATATATGTAAAAGAACAGAGACTCCCTGATAAGCATGCTAATCCTCAACAGTGCCAAACAGTCAGTGCACAGACACTGCCAAGTATCTGTGATGAAACGCGCGCACACACACACACACACACACACACACACACACACACACACACACACACCAAAACGCACAATTATACACTTCTAACAGTTATACACACTCGTAGCACAGATGCATTAAAACAGTGCATTTCTCGGCCACTTTCTGAAACTCGTACAGTATGAAAAAAAAGATTACAGCAGGTTTATGATACGCGGCCCCCACCGTGCGTGATATTCTAAATATAAACACAGGTTGGAAATGGGATTTTGCTTGACTTCAGGCAGTTATATGCCGTTTCCACAGCAACCCTTTTTTTTGTTTTTGATAATGTCGATCGGGGAGGGGGGGGGGGTTAGAAGCAGAATCTCTTACATAGCTTCACGTCTACGTACACGGCGCAATGAGACAACGCGACTGATCGTTAACCGTTACGTTCCTTTTCCCCTTTAGCATTTTTGCACACAAATGATACTCAGAAGTGGTTAAGTGGCAGTAATCAGTAGCGAGGGTCGAGTCAGTAAACAATATCCGGATCTCTTGAGATTTCCGAAGTGGCCAAATCCTGTGCAATTACGCCAAGTTCGACGCATTCAGCATGTTCACTGGACTCTGGGATGCCAGTTCCGTAATGAATTATCTACTCCACGATTAATGCACTACACCCTAACCCAATACCATCTACTGTACCTGCTTTCATATTCTCGTCAGCTCTCCGCACTAAAAGCGAAAAGCCTTAACGCGCTCCTACGGCTTTTGTCCCGTACGAGTTCTTCTGTCGAAGCTAGCACCGGTGATTTTTTAAAGCGCCGAGAAAACAACGCCATTGTGAAATAATGACACGTCGTACCTAGAATGACACGTTATACCTTTAAAGCCATTACAGGTGTATTTGAAAGAGCCTCTCGGAAATCTTAACACCGTTAGTGGACAGGTGGGTAAACTGAAGGCGAGTGTGTCAGTATGCTATGGGCCATCGTGAGGTGCAAGAACAGCTACAGAGCACCCTGGCATCGATTCTGTAAGATGCTGTAGTGGAGGAAGAACACGGTTCGTCCGAAAGATCCTCAGGTGGTGAGTGTGGAGGCCATAGAAGATGATCTTTAATTTCCTCTTATAAATCTTAATTTATAAATATACAGTATGTAAAATGTGTGCTTGTGTGGTGCGCGTGTGTGTGTGTGTGCGCTAGGTGTTCATGCGGAAGAGCGGATAATGACGATGGCAGTAAAGAACACCTCTCATAACCTTTAAGACCTCCCTTCCACCTTCCTCCTAAGATAGTGACCCGGCGATGTAGTGTGTGGGAAATAGAGCAGCAGATAGACGTGTTTGTGTGTGTATGTGTGCGCACGCGTGTGTGAGTGAGACAAGAGAGATCAGTCTAATCTCAGCGGCTGCACTGCTCTTCTTCCCCGCCTCAGTCAGGATTCAATTACTGCCCCTTCGCTGACCTCTGACCTTTGTTACTGACCTCATACTATGCCCTCTGATAGCAACCACCATTTGCCTCTCCCATCTTTAGTTCTCCTGATCACTTCTTTTCTTGTACTTTTTTTTTTCTCCCTCCCCACCCCCTTGTTCTCCGTGTTTTCTTTTCCCTACCCGATTTCCTCGTTTTCTAAGCACTTCCTGTGTCCGTGCCTCTCCTTTCTTTCCACTCGTCTTCCCTGCAGTTTTCCAGCACGGTTCCTGTTGGCTGTGTCAACAGATTAGGCTTTTGCTACGGTACAGTCGGTCTCTCTGATCTCTTGTCGCTCTGCTCTTTTTCTGGTCCTGGTCAGGTGAGGTTTTGGTTTGTAAAGGATGTCCATGTCCGAAAATATTGCCTCCTTTATCCTTTACAGTGATGGAGAATACAGATCACTCGAGATGAACGCGCAGTGGTTCAGACATACGACGGCTCAGTGCAAGATGCAGACACTTATAGTCTGGATAAAAAGCCCAGCGTTTAGAGTGTTGAGTGATTTGTCTTTTTCATCAACAAAGATAGTCTAGCAGCAGCCATTTTTTTTAACAGATTCTGTGATTACGGTCTGTTTCTTGCTGACATTCCAAAGTAGCAAGCAAGCGCTGATGTCACGTTTTGTTTTCGGGTTCGCATCGTGTGATTTTTGTTCCTATTCTAGTCCTTTTTTCCGCCCCTTTCCTGCCGTGTTTCTTGATTGTGTCCAGGCGTTCTGTGGTAGTCCCTTGACTAGGTTTTAGCTTGGTGTCTTAGGCCTTGTTCACACGGGCGTTAAATTTTTGGATAAGCAAACGCGCTCTGATCGTCCTAGACGTTTATGTTGCGTTTT
>JAOVYU010000041.1:3518812-3538211 GCA_025674565.1 Synodontis membranacea | reverse complement strand
ATATATATATGTTAAAGGTGTTTTAATTTCATTTAATATTTTTGCTTTCAAACATTTCTTTACATGTGCCATAGACCGATGTACAGTACTGTATGTGTGGGGTAACACTGACACCGTGACCACATTCCTACCATGTTACCTTTGATAAATACATTTCTCCATTTTTGAGCTCTGGGGAATAGGTGCAAAGAGGAGCCCAAAATAAATATTCCAGTTTTTAGTGGCAAAAAAAAAAAGAACTGTTTTGATTTGTTTCGGCACATCGTCCCTAATTTGAAAAGGGATGAGAAAATCTCGGTTCAAGTGTTCGCTGGTTGTCGCTCTGACACCATGATGCTCTCACTGCTCTCACTGGAAACGAAGCGGTGTGTGTTGGATTGTCAAGGGCTAGTGTGAAAACACAGAGGAGAGGCGTTCAAATAAGCCATGCCTAAATTTCTTTACATCGCGTGTGCATTACTAGGAGCATTAATGGGCCATCTCATCCCATCCCAGAATCCTCTGGACCAAGTGATGCCATCAATATTCCAGAAACAATCCGCACAACGTCGACCTCGAGATTTACACTAGTAACGTCCTAGCCACAGATCTTTAAATTGTACTGGGAAATAGATGTTTTGTCAACGTGTATATATTAAATTCTTTCGACCTATCCTTCCCATTTGGTACCATTATTCTGTACGTAATGGTCCTGAACGGAAGAAAAGCTCTGAGGTGGGTTTCAAAGGGATCACAAACAATGAATTTTTTTTTCAACGATGTCCGCTCTTCCTAACCGTCCTGTTTATTTAGAACATTCCGTGATTCTTTGTGGAAGATTTCAACATAAAAGGGCATGGAAAACCACATAACTCTGGCCAAATAGCTTCTTTTTTTTTCCCTCCCCTTCCAGACCCTTAAACAAGGTTTCCTTCGGTGTCCGCAGTGTTTGCGCAACTAACGTCTGCTGATCCGTTCTTTAGTGGAGCAGGAATTGATAATGAAGTTATTAATTCCAGTGGAGCAGATGGTGATGAAAAGAGGAGCCTTCAGGAGCCGTAATGCCCTCCTAGTTTAGCACCCGCCGTGCCTGACCTGCTCCGGCTCCCAATTCCCTCCTGCTCTCACACTCTCGCACTTCAATCATGGAGCATTACCAAGAACGCTCCCCAAACAGCTTGTTCTGTCTCTAACTAACTTTCCCTCCAGATTGTCATCCCCCTCCCTCCCTCCCTCCCTCTCTCTCCCTCCCTCCTCCCGAGTACTCTGTCTCATTCTCTCTTTTCTTCTCACTCTCTTGTTCTCCATCATGCTCACAGTATCTCTCTCTCTGTGTGTGTGTGTGTGTGTGTGTATGTGAATGCAGATGTTCTTGTTTTCTGTGTTGACAGTAATGAACAGGAGAGTCATTAGCAAAGGAGAAGAGTTTACTTATGTAAATAAACTGCCGGGTGAAAAACCCATATTTACTTTCCAGCCTAATAGTCCACCCACAGATCACAATATTGTCCCATTTAAGAGCAGAAGTGGGTAAATTAGATGATCATTTGCAGGAATTGTGCATTATGATTCCAGGATTTGAATACTAGAGAAGTTTTGTGGGTGGCGAGGCTGACTACAAACCTTTTGTTCCACTTGTTTAAAAGTTACTGGGGGATTAGTGCTGAAGCACGAAGAGAAATCTATCACGACAGCTGTCATTTTAGCATAGATTTGATATAATAATAATAATAATAATAATAATAATAATAATAATAATGTTTTAACACTATATACTGTACTATATAAGATGTCAAATATGATTGTACGTGATTTCAGTGCGGTGATCCCAAAATGGCAAATTACTCTATTCTTCCTCCCTCTGTCCTTCCTCTTATCTCTTTCTCTCTCATCCTCTCCGTCTTTCTGTCCATCTTCCCACTGTACTTATTCTTGGTCGGGCCTCTCTTTGCTCTCTGAACAGCCTCAGGTCTTCATGGCATGGAATCCGTGAGATGATGGAAACATCACATCCCTTTGAGGTGTTCAGACGGATTCAGATAAAGTGACCGTGAAGGCCACTGAAGAGCACCGAGCTCATCGCCATGTTCTCGAAACCTGTTAGAGACGCCGTTTGCTCCGTGACACGGTGCCTTATCATTGCTGGAAGTAGCCATTAGACGATGGTGAATTGTGGCCATGAAGGGATGCACACGGTCAGCAACGATACTGAATTATTCAAGCGATGATTGACTGGAATTAAGGGGCCCAAAGCATGCCAAGAAATCCTTCCCCACACCATTACACCACCTCCACCAGCCTGGACTGTTGACACAAGGCAGGTTGGGTCCATGGATTCATGCCGACGGTGCCAAATTCTGACTATACCATCTGTGTGCCTGAGCAGAAATTGAGCTTCATCAGACGAGGCCACATTTTTTTCCTGCCGTTTAACGATCGGTTTTGGTGAGCCTGTGCCCACAGCAGCCTCAGCTCTCTGTTCTTGGCTGACGGACGTGGAGCCCGATGTGATCGTCTGCTGTTGTAGTCTAGCTGCCTCAAGGTTCGATGCGTTGTGCGTTATGAGATGCTTTTCTGCTCAACACATGATCAGCAGTTACAGGAATACTCAGACTAGCCCGTCTGGCACGAAAAATCATGCCATGTGTCACCGGGATCACAATTTTATTATTATTTTTTTTTTCCCCCAATCTGATGCTCGATGTGAACATTACCTTAAGCCGCTGGAGTGTAGCCGCATGATTATATGCAGCATGCTTGCTGCCACGTGATTGGCTGATTAGATTACTGCGTGAATGAGGAGGTGTACAGGTGGTCCTAATAAAGTGCTCTGTGTATATATATCTTCATCTCTGTCAGTCGCTCTGTCGCTTTCTCTATCTCTCCCTCTGCTCTGTCTGTCTCTTTGCCACTATTTATCTTTCTGCTTCTCTCGCTCTCACACACACACACACACACACATGCACATGCACATGCACATGCACACGCACACGTTCGTAAAACTTTGTTGAACATAATATTTAAGTGTGTGTGTTTTGACTTCCTTTCTCTTGTTGTGTGTGTGTGTGTGTGTGTGTGTGTCTGTGTTATTAACTAATGTGTGACTCTTGGGTCAGAGCGAATGGAGCGCTCCAAGTTGCCTTGTAGCAGTCTGCTTCAGAAATGAGACGAGAGCAAGCAGTCACGCACAGAGGAAGTATTGTGTCTGCTATCCATGCAGCTGTGTGTGTGTGTGTGTCTGTGTTTGTGTGTCTTAAACATCTTTGTGTACACTGCGCCTATAGGGAGACACAGCTCTGCCTTTATCGCTCGTCCTTTGGCTGCTGATTGGATTATGGTTTTTATTATTATTTTTTTTTTAAGCAGGCTGTATTTTCTTCACGCTCCCTGTGTGTGTGTGTGTGTGTGTGTGTGTGTGTGTGTGTGTGTTCACACAGCTGAAAAAGCTGTTAAGCTTTGTAAGTGACTCCTGGCCTCATCTTTAGGGTCAGTGACATGGTGAAAAACTGTAGGAGTTTGTTATGCCAAGCCCTTACTGAGTTCTGGATACTGTTGTTTATTTGAAGGAAAAAAAAAAAAAAAAATCAAGGTGCTGTTTACACTGATTGCAGCCTTTCAGTCTATTGAATACTGTGTGTACGTGTGCGCGTGGGTGGCTAAACGTGCATGCGTGCGTGTGTGTATGTGTGCGAGTGTGAGTGTGTGTGTGTGTATCGGCACTCGACTGTATTGTGTGCGTGTATGTGTCACTCAGGACGTAGTTGTCTTTGTATTTAAAGAATGTGAAGTTTTCGCTTCGTTTGTTAGGTGTTATTAGGGCCCCAGTGCTCGTTCACATGGTATAATTTCCCTCGGCGCAGCTCGTTTCCCCCTGTGTGACAGACGCTTTCCTTCGGCGAGGCTGCACTCACGCCCATCCTTACTCTCCGAGGGCTTTCGCAAAAAAAAAAAAAAGAAAGAAAGAAAAGAGAAACTTTTACCAACCCAAAAAAAATAAAATAAAAGCTCCAAAACTGCTTTCTAGTTTAACACGGCGTGATGCAGGAGAGACTTCGTGAAAAGGATCGCACTGCGGTGATGCCCTTCTTACTGGAGTTTCGGGCAGATATATCTAACAGACCTAAAGTTGTGCAGCCTGGGTATTCATGCAAATATTAAAGTAAGGAAAATCGACAGATTTGCAGAATCGACTGCAAATTCAAAGAAATGCAATAAAGTAAGAACGAATTTCTTATCCGGGACAATAAGTTGATCAAATCGAATCTGGGTTCCAGGCGACTGTTTTTGTAGACATGAGCTGCTAAAAAAGGCACAAACTGAGCCAAAGGACAGAGCGAAGGGCGACACGTTCAAACAGAAAGAGAACACAAAGCCACAGACTTTTTGTGAATGTGAAACACGAAAGGTTGTAAAGCAGTAATTTCTCAAATTATAAAAAAAACGTTAAATATTGTGCAGGCCCGGTGCCTGGGGTTCTCTGTGCTTGGGTAACTTTTTATGATTTCTACACGCTGGGAAAATGTTCGTTGGAAGAACCAACGAATGGAAGAATTTTGCACATGCATTTTCAGCCCTACTGTATATGCCCCTCAGCCAGTGTCTCTGGTTATTATTTTTATTATGATTATTATTTATTTTATTTATTTATTTATTTATTTATTTATTTTGCTTTGTGGTTTTTCTAATTTTGTGCAGTGAGAAACAGAAGGAACCAAATGTCAAATGAACTGAAAGCATCGATTTTTGAACAGAACATTCAATCAGGTCCATAAGTATTAGGACAGCAGTGGATTTTATTTATGTTTTATTATTATTATTATTATTATTATTATTATTATTATTTTCCCCAGAATTTTGCATCTGTACGCCACGACGGTGGATTTCAAAAGAAGCCATCAAGATGTCGGCTTTCAGCTGCAATACGAAGGGTTTCACAAAAAACATCAGATTAAGCATTTAGGAATTACAGCCATTTTTTTTACACTCTAGTCTTTCTGTTTTCAAAGGCTCAGAAGCAATAGTACGACTGACTGACCGGCAGTTCCATAGGCAGTTATGGTCTGTTTCCTTATTACTTAAAATAAATAATATTAAGATAAGATTAAGGAGATCTGGAGTTGATTCCAGGTGTTGAATCTGCATTTGTCAGCTGTTCATGGGAACTCTCAGTATGCAGTGCGAAGTGGCGTCGGTGCGAGTGATGGAGGCCATCATTAGGCTGAAAAAACAAAACAGACCTGCTGTGTGAGAGAGAAATAGCAGAAACAAATCAACAACTTGGTACATTCTTAATAAGGAAGTATGCACTTGTATGTTCAGCAGCAGCAAAAGGAATGGAAGACCACAGAAGACCACTAAAGTGGATGATCATAGAATTCATTCCTTGGTGAAGAAAAACGGCTCCGCGACGTCTAAGAACGCCCTTGGGGTTTATTGATGATGCGATGGCTGATAGAAGTAGCCGGATGAATTCAGAGTGTACAGAGCCGTGCGTTCTGTTCAGATTCACTCAAATGCTGCGAAACTGATAGGACAGCACTTCATGCACAACCCAAGAGCTTCTTAAGAAAAAGAAATCAAATTTATGAATTAATTAATTGTCCGATTACTAAGAGCAGTAAAGGCCGGGCAAAGCATCTCAACGGAGGAGACTCGGCGTCCGGTGATGTCCACGGGTTTCAGACTGAAGGAAGTCATTGACTACAAAGGATTTGTAAAGGATTAAAATCCAAGTATTCAATTATGATGCTTAAATTTACAATTATGTTAGTTTGTCCAATTACTTTTGCGCCTGTAAAAATGGAGCGACCGTGAAGAAAGTGGCTGTGATTCCTAAACTCTTTGAATTAAAGCTGAACGTCTACACTTCAGTCACATGTTGGTGGCAGAGGCGAAACTACAAAAAAAATTGTGCCACTGTACAAATACGTACGGACCTGACCGTAAAAAAAACATTTTTATTTTTCTTTGACTGCTCTGGAAAATGTCTCCTTTTCCCCGGGATCCCTGGGAGCTTCGCCCTTGACCTCATTTACATAAGATCTGTGAATTCTTGAGATTTGTATTTGGGGTTTCATTTTTTAATTTATTTTTTATTCTCAAAACTGTAACCTGTAATTTTTATAGTATTATTTTAAAGACGAATCTTACCTTAGCAAGCCCAAAGAAAAAATTGGTGAAAATTTGTGCCAGATTCCGAAACTGTATATTTTGACACACTAATTTGGGATATGTTTTAAACATAAAATGATACAGTACTCTGTATATGATTCAGCTGCGCTTTGTTTGAGTGCTAGCAATGACAGTAGAATTAATAGTACATGAATAAACATTACTACTACTACTAATAATAATTATAATAATAATAAGCAGCATTAATGATCATGATGATAAAATGATCATGGCTCACTTGCCATGCACAGATTCTGCCTTCTTTTAAAACTGGCACGAAGTTTCTTAAGTTTTCAACCATTGCTGCTTGTTGAGCGATTGCAGTTCATTAAAAAAAAATGAAATGCATTTTTCCCATTTTGATAAACGGCGAATTATCAATCATCATCTTCGACAACTGTTTATTTCACCCGTGCATGTGGCGCTCTCCCGCCTCCCTCCAGTCGGAGCCTCACGCTTCGCCAAAGGAACATCTGTGTGCATATGGGCTGCAGGTAGAGGAGTGCGCTCCAGCCCCACTAATGATGAGCGCTGCTGCCCTCTTGCTTCCTCTCTCTGTTGCGTCGCTGCTCGCTTTTCCACTAACGCGCTAACGCCCAGACCGACAGATTTATCAACATATGCATAGCCGTTGTTGTTTTCCGCTTCCAGAAAACAATCCAGCGGAGCAGTTCATTTGCCGCCGAGTGCCACTAACCTCAAGAGCCACCTGTATCTCGCGAGGAGAGGGTGGGCGCCGTACACGTCTGTTTCTCGTCCTCTTTTCTTTTCTTTTTTTTTCCTCAACCCATCGTGTTTTAATTTCCGTATTTAGGAGACCTGGAAATGTGTGAACTTGCACAGGTTTCGTACCTGTCAAAGTGTCAATCACTCTGAGCGTGCTTAGCTGCGGCTTAATTGGGATTTCTTCCGCACTCGATCTTTTGTTCGTTGTGTCCAGGAAGCTATAAATAAATGAACAAATGAAAACAGCATATTATAGAGATCGGCAGCAACCTACAAAAGCCACCTAAGAGAACAATGTACCTGTTTAGCTTTTACGTACGTTACGGCGGTCTAGGATCCATTCAGTTGGCGGATACGTTCCAATTTGCCAAAAAATGTATTATAATAATAATAATAACAGGAGAGAAAAAAAAAAAAGAATTAAAAGACACTCCTTTGTTTGTGAATGAATTTAACCTGAAGTGGAACATTTTTGTAGCATTGTGCAAGCTAAATGCTAAACGAGGAGGGGGACTACTTGAGCTCAAGCATGCACACGCCCACACACTCTGTCTCACTCCATGCAGTTTGTATTACAGTTCTTCCCTGATGGCAGGTCCGGCACATCTGACAATGGGCCTTTAACGTGGAAGGCCATCTGGAGGTGTTCTGCAGTCTGAGGGGGGTTTCTCTGTCTCACTCAGCTGTACTCCAAGGTGCTGCTGTGTACAGGTCATTGACCCGCCACTCCTTCCATATGCACACCCATTTACACACAAACACGCATACGCACACACACACACACACCAGGGTCAAGTGTACACAAGGACAATGCAAGACACGATTTCAACTTTTCACACATGCAAGGCAAGTGTACGTTTGTGCCTTCGCATGTACCCGCCGCTCGCTCGGAGAACGGGTACCTTGTTACGTACATCTTTTGTGCATCTTTTGTACATCTTTTAGTCCTGGTTACGTATCATTTTGAAGGTACACTGCATTCATATTACCATGTACGGTAATAGACAGACATTAGACATACAACGGATGTAGCTTGGATGGAACCACAGCAAGAGTGGTACCTTTTCCCAAGAGCGTACGCGCACACTTACAGTATGTATTGCGTACACTTGAAGTACAGTATATAAGATGTGTAGGGGTGATTGTTTTTTTTTGTGTGTGTGTGTGTGTGTGTGTGTGTGTGTGTGTGTGTGTGTGTGTGTGTGTGTGTGTATTTATGTGCCGTGCGGTTGTGTAGCGCTTGTAAGGAGGCTGAGATCTTGTGATTGCTACCACATGTTGCTTGTCACTGTGATTCTCCTTTTGCAATGTGGGCTGCTTTGGTTACTGTGATCTCTCTCTCTCTCGCTCTCTCTCTCTCTCTCTCTCTTTCTGTCTTTTATTCTCTCTCTCTCTCTCTCTCTCTCCCTCTCTCTGTCTTATATAACAATAATCATCATCCTCCTTTCCATCTTCCATCCACGCATACCATCCTCTTGCTTCACATAGCCTGCCAAACTCATACCATCGCTGTAACAACTGCTTTCCTGATGGTGAATGCAGCTTCTGTTGCCACAGCAAGGTAAGGAGAGCTGCTTCCTGCTGGTGTAGCCTGGCTTCACCCCACTCACTCGTACACACTTCAGAGGGAAGCGTAGGCTTCACGTCACCTGGGTCTTGGAAGTGAAATCCGCAGAGTGGGCCGACCTGAGCGAAGCATTTTCACCTCGTACCCCACCTGATAGCCCGTTTTTTTTTTGTTTTTTTTTGGGATTTGCTGTTACATCTGTACAGTAGGTGGTGGTATAAACCTAAAACGTGAACCAGCGTTCCATCGATAAAGAAGAGTCGCAAAGAGCATCGCAGCACAGACCCATTTCAAATATAATGTTCTGTGCTGCAGTAATTTGCACCTAATGCGCTACGGTTAGTCCCACTTCGTCCACTGGGACCTGAAAGTTCTTATTCAGAATCAGGCCAAAGACCGGATGATTGATGGGCTCAGAAGCGGCGCAACGGGAAAAGTGTTCGGGAGTGTCAGTGTGCTCAAATCCCAAATATTTGTGCAACCATTTGGTGGAAGGGATTGCATTATTCTCTCCTGTTAACCAATGCAGCAACAGTCAACCGTTCACGTGTGCGTAAGATGGTAGTTAGCGTTCACTCAATGTGTGTTCCGCTCAACCAGATATGGAATTGTCCAACCTAGTCCAATGCCTTTACTGCTGTGCCGACACTGCCCACATCCAGGGCCAGTTCTGGGATTGTTTTAGGGGAGCAGAGTTTTATTTTCACATCGAAGAATTCCTTCGGAACCGTGGTCAGTTGCACAGTTCTGTACACCAGGCACTAGGTGCGGTTTGGAAGCAGACCGCTGTGACGGGTTCGATGGAAGGGAGACCAAGATCACCGTTTTCAAAAGGTCCAGAGATCGGCTTGCTACTGGACGCTCAGGGCAAATGGGTCGGCATTTGTAAAAAAAAAAAAAAAAAAAAAGATAAAAGATAAATAAATGCAAGCGTGGAAACAACCTTAAAGCTTAAACCAGCCTGCCAAATGTCTAGTTAAATACCCATGGGTTTGGCTGTCAGATTCTTTCATTTATCTGTATAATTGATACCTTACAGAGGCTGCTCAGCCTGCCTGGTGACACAGCAGTCCTGTTAGTTCCATAACAGAGAGGATCGACCAGCTATCCATCTGTTGTCACACAGGCGTCAGTCTTAGACCAGGTGCAACTGATATTTTTCTCTAGAACCGCATGTCTAACTATAAAACTTACTAAGAATGGCTCGGAGATAGAGGTTTACAGGTTGTATGAGCATGCCGTTTACAGCTCATTTAATAAAGTTGCTGTGAATTACATCTAAAGTCATCCATAACAAGATAATTAGATAACTGCTAGTCTTATAATTCCTAATTCCTATGATCTCCAGTGCAGCATAAGTACTGTAGGCTCTATGGCATCCTTCATTATCCTGAGTACAGGGGATAATAAAAAAAAAAAAAAAAAAAAAAAGAAAGCTCCCTGCTAACGCTGGTGAGCTAACTGGAGCAGATCCATGTTTGCTCTACAACCCCGTACATTAGCACTCCTCTGTAAGATGTGCTCTCTTCCTGTGCCCCCACAATGCATTGTGCTTCAAATCCTGATTTCTGAGCCACAGACAATGTAACCCCTTCTCAAGCTGTCCTTTCTCGTTTGTTTCATCTCTCTTTCCGTACCACTTCCCAAAGCTGGATGATCTGTGGATGTAGGAAAAGATGAAGGCGAGAACGCTGCGATGAAGTGAAAGGGCACCTTTCCGAAAATGGGCATGGATCAACTGATGGACGAGAGCGTGGGAAAATTAGGAGTGTAACTTCAGGAAGAAGTGCAGCAGAAAGAATAATAAAGAAGAAGGCAAAGGAGAGCAAGAGAGGGAGCAGAGCTGAGAGATTCTCAGTAGGAGCCTGGTGTGGGTTGATTGCTGCCTACCTGCTCTTGCATAAGCTGGTCATTCCTGGCACGATTAAACAGACTGCTGACTTTGGATGAGGGAGGGATACGGCAAAACGTGGAGGAGAGAAAGAGAGCGAGAGAGAGCGAGAGAGAGAGAGAAGGTGCGAGGGCCGTCGAGGAATACCATCCACTGAGGGGGCGCCGAGAAACTCTAGTCCAACTGATGAATGGAGGGGGAGGGGAGGGATAACAGATTCATTTATGGCAGCTGTCGATGAACCAGGTACTGTACATCTCAAGCAGGTCCTGCTAAACCGGTGCACGTACTGACTGCCCTTGATGTTTTCTGTCAGTTCTGTAGAGCTATGTGGGTCTCGCGTCACATGGCCTCGTGAGTCAGAAGTGTAGCAGAACTCACGGCAGGTCGGCCTGCTTGCACCCTAGAAATCAGCCACTATGAGCACACGGACGTGCACGCACAGCCTGTCTGTTCAAAGCTTAGTCAGTGCCTTCGGTCTTCTCACCAACCGGCTACAGACCTGTTTCGCATGCGCGTCGTCTGGATCGAGGCTTGACTCAGATGAGCACAGATGCCACATTAATGCTGCCGCTTAAAGAACGGGAGGCTTTTGACCCAAATATGATGAGCCCAGCTAACATATTTAGTGTGTAGGGCTAATGGTTTGCGGTGGTGGTGGTGGTTAATTGGAAAGGAAAACAAATAAAACAGGAAATAATTCATGACTGTCAGCTCTAGTCACTCTGGACGGGATCCTCCATGACTCCTGTCCTGAAACGTACGGACCTTCTATAAAGTAAAGTATCTCGAAAGCATCACGATTAAATCAAAGCTTCAAGCTGACGTGTTATTGTGAACCAACGGATTCTCCGATTCTCAACCTCAGATACTCTGTCCATGGGCTGTCTGGTGTACAGGACACTGTACTTAACTAGCCACAACCATCCGAATCTCATCAGAAGGTGCATCTCATCTCATTATTTGCACTTCCATGTGTACACACTTCCATGCACTGATTTCTGTCACCCTGACAGACAAACAAACTTTTGAACACTCTGCCAACAATGAGCAACAACAACTTTTTTTGGAGTAGCATATACAGTAGTCACTGGATTGGAAAAAAAAATAAAAAAAAAAGTTTGTGAGGTTCACAGCGTTCCAGCTTCAGCCCTAGACGAAATAACTTGCGATTCTGGCTTGTAAGATTACAGTAAATCATGCTGTTTCCAGGCTGTGGAACTTTTTTTTTCACAATTGCTTCTCTCTACTTTTCATGCAAAAAAAAAAAAAAAAAAAAAAAAACTGGTCTGGAGTTGGTTCAGGTTGCAGTGCCATTCAGAAGAGCCCCTTCTGGTGAAATTAGGCAGTTCCTAGCCACGATGATTGATACTAAATCACACTTCAACAGTCTGATTTATCCAAAATCCCAAAGATCTTTTATTATTTTTTTTTTCAACACCAGGTCACATCTATTCTGCTTTTCTGACGATCTGAAAAAGAAATATTATACCTATCACCTGGTAGTTGTTACAAAAGTACTCATGATACCTGCAGTATTCTCAGAGAAGTATATTGAATTAGTGGTTCATCTAAATAGACTATTATTTCGTCTAAGCCCATTATATTACTGAACCTGTGGAGTGAACCATTAAGTGAACACCTTATCTTCTTTAACCTAGCAAAGCGCAGAATCCAAGAGACGTGAGAGGGAGGAACCGGAGACTTCCACTTAAGCAGAATCGACCGTCTAGCTAGTAGAGTGATAAAAGCCACAAAATCAGCTTTATGTTTTGGTAGAGATAAATTTGGACGCAAAATCCAGGGATCCAGTTTCATGCGTGAAAATTAAGACCGGACCGGGTAGAGGCGCGAGGGGTTCGCGTAGCGGGTGTAGAGCTTGTGTATCACCAGTTCCGATGAACCTGTAACTTGGGTAGGAATCTTGGTATTTTCTTTGAATCCAGGTATTTTTAAATGGAGTGCCAGAGTCAAGTGCGGTAGTGAGGCGAGGGCGGAAACGGACGTTTTTCAAAAGAGGATCCGAAAGACCAAAAAAAAAAAAAATGTTATTTTACTGCAATTATAACCACACAATTTTTCCTTTGTGGCACGGTACCAAATGATCCATGAACCGGTACCAGTCTGGGGACCGGGGGTTGGGAACCCCTGCCTTAGAGTAAATATGGAGCAGCTTTAATTGGTTGTCCTTGAAGTAACTTGAAGGCATTAATTTCATCATCATAGAAACTGCAGCCTAAAAAAAAAAGTGCTATTAATTGTAATGTACTGTAGAACAAATACTGAACAGTTGCAGATGGAAGACCAGGCAGTGTTTGTCCAAAGGTTCGGTGTGTCGGAGTAGAAGCCGATGCTTTTTTTTTTAGCCCATCCGCCTGAATGTTTGATGTGTTGTGAGATGCTTTTCTGCTCACCATGCTTGTAAAGAGTAACTGTACTAACTGTAGTTACTGTGACCTTTATATCAGCTCAAAAGAAATCCGACCTTCCTCCTCTCTTAACAACCGGCTTGTTTTTTTGTTTTTTTGCAACATTCAAATCGACAGACGATTGTGTGCGAAAATCAGGAGATCAGGAGAGTTTCTGAAATACCGCCAAGAGCAACCTTACCATGGTCAAAGTCACTGAGATCACCCCCCCCCCCCTTCCCAACATCCACTGTATTATATCGGAGGCATAATATGCTGGTACGATTGTGTTTTGCACGTAGCTGATTTGGCAAATAAATTGGCAATAAACGTAATTCTGATTCTGATCAAGACCTCCTCTGATAGTATTTATTGCTACATTTTTTACTCCCAGCTTTTAATTCAGTATTTTTTATTTTTTTTTTTAAGGTTCTTCTACTGTAAGTATTTCTCTACAGCATTCTACATACTGGTCTTGAGCTTGAGGCAGAGGTCGCCGATGAAATAACTAAGTGGAACGACTAGTTAGCAGCCTTACGGTGTAGAGTGAATCTACTTGGTGGATGATAAAGCAAAAGTGTAACCCATTTAAGTCTGTTTGATTGCGGTTAAAAATATTCAGCTCGACTCCTGCAATGTGATCTCTGCTATCACCGCCAGAGCTCAGAGATTACTTTCTTATTCTCACAGCTCGGTTTATTTCTGTCTCCCCTCTCTCTTTCTCTCGTTTCTCTTTTTCACCCTGGCGCTGCTGTGCTAGAATTTCAGTCCTCTGTATAGATTTCTCACAGCTGATGAAATTAAAAAGACAGCGCATTGTGTGTGGGGTTGCCTACGGCGACAAGTTTTGCCTGCGAGTTCACGATACGGGGTTCAGAGGGGAGCTCCTTTGGGGGGGATTAAATCACTTCTCTCTCTCTCTCTCTCTCTCTCTCTCTCTTTCTCTCTCTCTCTCTCTCACTAACATTGTGCGCACACACATATACGCACCCCCTCTTTCTTTCTTTCTTTCTTTCTTTCTCTCTCTGGTTGCTGCCCATTTTGTTCGGTTACAGTATGTCATTGAGAGAAGAGATTTGTTTAAAAAAAAAACATAGCTTGAAAGCTTGATACGCAGGTAAGAATAAACACGCAGAGTCGAGTGTGAAAAGGTGTGTCGAGGGCTGCGTGGAGTAGAGACGCACCTCTGAGGAAAAGCACACACAACCCAGCAGCTTTAAATGGAAACGGAGTTGTCATGGTGAAATTGTTACCACGGTGATAATGCTGATGACCATTACGAGCATCAACATTTAAAGGTACGAAGATCATTTGGGAGGAGAAGTGCAGTTGAGGGGTACTGAATTGAATTCCTAGGGTATATTTTTTTAAAGATTTGTATTTTTTTTTTTTTTTTTTTTTTTTTTGGCGACTTGTCCTTTTTTCAACCTTAAGCTAGGGTAAGAAGCTCGTACAATGTTGGTGGAGTTTGGTGAGGTCTTGTTGAAAACAAAGGGCTCTGTTTTGTGTGATCATGTTGCGTGCACAAAAAAAAAAAAAAAACACACATACGGGTATGCTCAGAGGTCTACACGCACCGACACGAATGTCATCATGGACATGAATGTCATTGCAATATTGTGCTTTCAGTGACTGTTCTTTTTCTATGGCAGAATGATTGTACTTTAATATCTTAATCTTTAATAATAATAAAAAATATATATATTCGAGAACTTGGTACACAAGGTTAGATTTTTTTCGGTCTTATATAATCAGCAAAGGGTCAATTCTACATAAAGGGTCAAACATATCCATACACCCACTTAGGCTATTAATTCAGTGGTGCTGAAAGATCCAAAATGTCTTTCATCTAGCCAAGGCCTCCTAACTTCCTGTTGATGTGGTCATGATTGACTATAGCTGGTAGACTCTCTGTGTACAATATAAAAAAAAAAAAAGAAAAAAACAAGTTTGTTCGACAGCACTTACCGGGTTGACCAGCACACAGTACAATGGGAAAATCCAAGGAGCTCAGTGCAGATCTGATAAAGAGGATCATATATTTACGCAATCAGGAATATCTCTTGGAGACATTTTTTTTTTTTTTTTTTTTTTTTAAATTGCAGATTCCAACATTATTTGTTCAAATAGTTGTGCGTAAGTACTGTACAAGCAATTTGCAGGTGTTCAAACTATTCATTTAACCAAATATTAGGTGTTCTGTATATATAGTTTTAACCATTTATGTGAAGATTAGTAAAAGTTGTTTGGAAAAAAAAAAAAAAAAAGTCCACGTTTTGGTCAAAAAGTATCTCACACTGACAAAAATTAGAATTCCAAAAAATAAATAAATAAATAAAAAATCGAACCTTTAATTAAAATCAATTGTCTGTTGATTTGGACAAATGCTTTGGATCATCGTCCTGCTGAAAGATCCAATGATGACACAGTTTTAGTTTCCTGGCAGAGACAGACAGATTTTGATTTAAAATATCCTGGTATTTCATGGAGTCCATGATGCCATATACTGTAGGTGTCCAGGGCCTTTGGTGGAAAAACAGCCCCACAGCATCACAGAACCTCCAGTATTTTCAGAGAAGGGCTATAGTGAGAGAGGTGACCAAGAACCTGTGTGGAGATGGGGCTAAGTTCCAGAAGGACAACCATCACTGCAGCCCTCCACTGATGTGAGCTGTATGGCAGAGCGGCTAGACGGAAACCTCTCCTCGGTGCAAAACACATGAAAGCCCGCTGAGTGCTTTGAGGAACAAATGAGGAACAAGATTCTCTGTTCTGATGAAACCAAGATTGAACCCTATTGAATATCTCTGGGGAGAACTGAGAATGGCTGTCCACCGACAGTCCCCATCCAACCTGACTGAGCCTGAGAGTATTTGCAACAATGAATGGTAGAAAATCCCCCAATCCAGGTGTGCAAAGCTTGTTGCATCATACCCAAGAAGACTCGAGGCTTTAACTACTGCAAAGTTGCTTCAACTAAATACTAAGTAAAGGGTCTGAATATTTATGTAAATGTGATATTTCAGGGGTTTTTTTAACTATATTTACAAAACTGTCTAAAATTCTGTTTTTATTTTCACAGTATGGGGAATTTAAACAATTGTAAAATCAGGCATATATAGTGAGGAGTTAATACATCAGAATTCAGACCTCAGACATACACTATCCGGCCAGAAGCATGAGGTCACCAGACCATAGCACGCATACTGTAGGTGGTTCTTCCTCAAACTGCCGTCGCCAATTTGGAAGCAGACAATTGTAAAGGATGTCCCTGTATGCTGTAGCACTGGGATTTCCCTTTGCTGGAACTAACAGACCCGAACATGTTCCAGCCTTACAGTGCCCCTGTGCCCAGGTTGCTAAAGGTTGGAGTGGAAGAAGTGTCCTGCACAGAGCCATGACCTCAACCTCGCTGAACATCTTTGGCATGAACTGGAACGTCAACTGCACCCAGCATCACCTCACTAACGCTCAAGTGGATGAATGAGTAAGAATTACCCACAGCAACATTCCAAAATCTAGTGGAAAGCCTGCCCAGAAAGTGGAGACTGTTGAAGCAGTGAAGGGGGTTGGGGCAATTCCGTACTGTGTTAATGTGGGTGTGATGGTCAGGAGTCAGCATATATTTGGTTATATTGCATATAGATGTACACTCGTGCTTCTAGTTTCTTTTACACAAAAAATAGGATGTGCTGGATCAAGTGCTATTTTATAAGCGAATAAAAAAAAAATGCTTTACCAAAACTTCAGTGTGACTTGGCCTTTTGTGTAGTTGAGTGAAATAATTGATCCTATTGGTTTGAGTTTGTATGTAAGTAGTGTAAGTTCTTGGGAAGCCCCATTTTTGTCCTGTCATGACGATGAAAATAGTCACAAATGTGAAAAAAGTTGCCTTGCACCCAAACAAAATGGCAAAATGCCAGCATATAGTGCCAAATTACGCACACATCGGTGTGATAGTAAAGCCGCAAATTTTTTTAACTTACTAGTGATCAGTCCAACTCGGGCATGCACTCAGGAATGATACTCATACACCCATTCCTCAGTTCTAACATCAACTCAAGCAAAAGAGTCTTAATTAAATTCTGGATGTCCAAGGTATACTAGCAGTACAGTCCGGCCTTAATTTAATTGACTGCGCAAAACAACAGTTAATTCATATTCCTCTCAAGAAGAGTGCCAAATTCCCCATCACACTTTTGCCAGATTGAAATATATTGACCCATTTGGTTAAATCTGTTGCACTGTCAGTGATATCATGCAAGAACTGATGCAAAAATGTCCCATTCGGTGCCGAAAACATGGACATGCCTGTGTTACTCATACCTCCGTGCATGTTTTCATTGTGCAATTTCCATAAAAAAAAAAAAAAAAAACGGAATTAATGAAGAAACATTTTGCCCCGTAATTACCGTTCAAACAATTATGTACTTAGTTTTCTTCCAACAAATGCATTCGGCGTCATTGTTTTGCGCCAGCGAGCAGAGAGCCAGCAAGACTAAAAACCTTTCATTCCTGCAAAGGCCGTTTTCTGGTCACCGTCAATAAAAGCATAAAAGCATTCATTTCCCACGTTTGTCAAATTAATAGCATACTCCATCTCCCAGAGGGCCACGGGGTTCATTAACCTTTCTGTGAAGTGGGCCCAGTTCCCCCAACAGTTTCCATAACCTCTGAGCCGTTTCCATCACAATTATAATTGAAGAATTAAACAGTGACTGTAGCAGCGCAGCGAGTAGTGCCTCTTCAGCGAGAGACGCAGAGTAAAACTCAGAGTCGCGGTGTAATACGGTGCCTACTGTACTGCCACGGTTCGTGTTCGTTCCAAATGACAAGTCATCCAGCCGGCGCTTTGTGAAAGCGTGATAAAATAGTTGTAGTGACGCTGTCGGAAAGGTGTTAGACACTTTACTCTGACATGATGGATAAATATAAATAATGTATGGTGGTAACGTTTCCAGTGTGCCTGCTACGGCAACTTTTTTTTTTTTTTTTTTTTTTTTACGAATAGACTAATTTGTTGCTGTTAGATATCACACACTGTCTAGATAATAACTGATCACGTTCTGATACCAATACCTGATACCACGCGATACTACATGACACTTCAGGTCAGCGAGCACTGAGCACTGAGACACGCATGCCAAACTGCAATTCACTTCTTAATGCTCACTGATGCTGGCCTGTGACACTCCAACAGCTTCATACTAAGCGCTCGTTTTGGTATCTTTAACTGTCCATGTAACTATACTCGGTCTTGATAATTAATAGTAGTATTGACGTATCCACTTTTACCTTGAGCTCTTTTAGAACGTGACTGATGATGAAAATATTGAGCTTAATTACACGCTTGTTGAGTCCTCGAAACATTTCATCAACCCACAACATTCTCCGTTCTCCAGGAAGCACTTGCTTAGGTTACCTACTTGACGCATGTGACTTGTTATACTGGATTAAATGCATTAAAGGAACTACAGGGGTTATGATAAAGGTTTTGTAAATGTAGTCCAGGCAGTAGCGAAGTTAACCATTCATATTTTATTTAGGAGGGCAGCTGGCCGTTGATGATCTGTGCAATTTGTGCCATTCAAAAAAAAAAAAAAAAAAAAAACTGACATTTGTCAATGCCTCATACTGCAGTTTAATCATACTCAGCTAGCCATCTGCATCTCATGTTGCCGGTTAGTCAACCGAAGCTTATCGGTGCCACACTGCACTCTCAGCTTCACCGAGTCTGGGTCATCAATTGTGCAGGTATGACTCAGATTTACACACACACACACACACACACACACACAGCAGGGTTTCCTTGCTACCTAGGGGATGTAAAGCCTATATATGTATTATATCTTTGTGTAGGAGAGTGTTGTGCTGTATGCGGATTAAGCATGGGCGTTTGATTTTCCGTACAGCGTTTTATGTGTGCGCATTTGTTTGCTGATAAAGTGGGCAGTAGTCGTGTTTTAGGATTCCCTCCAAATGAGTCAGACAGGCAGTCAGCCCCCTTCTCCAGCCTACTCTCTCCAGGGTTACCTAGGGAACTCAGACTGGGGGTTTCCCTTCGGCCGAGCAGCTCCTCTCGCAACGAAGAGCAAACGGATGAAATACAAATGGTCAATTTGGTGGAGGAGAAAAAAAAAAAGCAATGTCAGATCCTTGGTAAGGAAAGTGTAAAGTGTGGAAGGAGAAGTGAGAAAGTTCAAGGTTGAGCTGTGTACCATGACTCCAGGCCCAACAAAAAAAAAAGAAAAAGTGGGAAGTCGGAGGTTTTTGCTCTCGGGGCGTACAAGAGGCAGCTTGTGGGACATGTTGTGAACGGCAAGGTGCTTCTTCAGGTCCCGTAATCCTTAACCTATAACGTTTGAATTTTGGAAAACTATTGCATTAGAAGTGTGGACAAACAAGAATAACTGTATGAGCAGGCAGGCGTGGTCAGAATTAAATGGACAATTCTGGTATACTGCATCTTCCTGTAGCTGTTACTGTAACATCGGCACACCTTAAAAATGAGGCTCGAACTTACAGGGCTGCACTGCAGAGAGGTACGAATTAGTGCACAAAAGTGCAAATATCTTGAATACAGTCAAATTTAGGTCGTATTTCCTAACGCAAGATTGCAGTAAACCAAATATAAGATTCTAAGAATTATTTTTTACT
>JAOVYU010000041.1:3448899-3460235 GCA_025674565.1 Synodontis membranacea | reverse complement strand
CTTTGTTTTACTTTGGTGTTTATTTAAAAAGTGTGTGAAACAATGGTTCTGTGTTAAGTTATTTATTACAAGTGAGGTGATGGTTTTGTGTTGGGAGTTTTTAAGTAAGTATGGTCTTAAAAAAGTTATCATCATTACGATTATTGTTCGGCAAAATCAGCTCAATCATTCTAGAATGATTCATTATTCAAATAAAGCTATTCAACTAATTAGATTTTGTAAAAACCTGCATTTTAATATCGCAATATGCATCGCAGAAAGAATAAATATCGCAATGTGAATTTTTTCCAATATCGTGCAGCCCTAGCTCAAACCTCCATCAGTCTATCAGTTGAAAACTTTATGGTTAATCTACAGTGAATTATGTTCTACACAACATACTTTTTTTTTTTTTGATCTCACACAGTTACGTTAGCATCTTATTTGTAATTGCACTGTCTGGTGTCACATGATGATGATGGGTTCCTTTTTGAGTCTGCTTCCCCTAAAGGTTTCTTCCTCTTGTCATCTCAGGGGGTTTTTCCTTGCCGCCGTCGCCACTGGCTTGTTCAATTTATATATAAGTTTATAGATTCATAATCAGAATTGAATTTCTGTATTTCTGTAAAGCTGATTTGAGACTATGTCCATCGTTAAAAGCACCGTAAGTGACGATGTACATTTTTTGAATCATTAAAAGCACAGTCTTATCAAAAAAAGTGTTAATAAAGTTGCCTTTATGACACTGATTACTGATTATGACATTAATAGTATAATAAAATGACATCATGCGTCAAATCCCGATCCACTTTTGCGGTTGGATTTGTTGTGAATCGAACACAGATTAAACGTATTGAAGCAGAGTCTTTCATTTGTGTTAATGTTGTCTTCCGGTCAGCGTCGGTGTATCGTCTCATGTCCACTTCCGACCCGTCAGAGTCAAGAATTCAGCTCCGTTGTGGTCTAAAGTACTGCAGCATGTTAAATAATTTATTAGCTGCACCGTACAGTCTGGCAGGATCACAATTTGAAATATTCAGCATAAAGTAAAGTCCCTTTTTTAAAATTCAGTGACCGACGTCATTTAGTCTTTAACGTTTTAGATTCTGCGTCTCAGCCCGTGTAACCCCGATGATCTTGGTCCTTAAACGTGACCTTTGTGAATACATCAGAATCAGCACGTTATCTCCAGATCGTGGCTATAAAGCTCCAGTTTTGCACGTTTCAGCACGCGGGCCTAGACGACGTGGAAGCGAGCGTGACATCACGGCAGCCAGCTGTGACATCAGCGGCTGGAAGTAAGTGCTTCCACATGGTACACACGACCAGTGTTGGAGAAATGGGCCATGTGGTCACTTGCTGAAAGGATCTTTTATGATTTGGCGTGACCACCGCATTCCACACAAGCCACCCGACTGGATACAGTGACGCGGTCGCAATGACTCCGGGGTCACGGGGTCACACTCGGCATCAACTGGGCCTGTGTGCTGCTCATTGATAAGATCCCTGTGTTTTAGAGTCTGCTCGCCGGCTTTTCCAGCCGTGCTGATGCGGCACATCGTGAGTCGAGCTCATCTCTTTGCGCAATCACTTCTGAGGTGGCTGAAGGAAAGCTTTGTTACCATGTATGAGGAAACTTTTTTTCTTTTATGACGCAGAGAGTGGAGAAACTCTCCATACACATGAAGTGTTAGCGGTAATAAATGTACCCGTTCCAGTCCGGTATGTCCTGAGAACATTCCACGCCTCACGGAAGCACGGGTGTATAAATCTGTGAATTGATGACCCTTTCCAGCGATGGATCCAAGAAATACATCCTTATCAGCGAAGTCTTCCTGATCAGGATTGTCGGGGCAGGTCAGATCACCATTCCCAGCCGACTTCGTACGAGAGGCGGGGTTTACCCCGGATCAGTCGCCAATCTTTCCCCATTTGACTATGCTGGATCAGTCGCCGATCACACCCATGTGCAATGCAAAGTAGCCAGTTGACCTCCTCCGCATGTTTTTGAACTGTGGGAGGAAACCGGAGCACGCCGAGGAAACCAGTGCAGGCTACACAACAGAAAGACACAATACAGTAAACCCTCGTTTATCGCTGTTAATCCGTTATAGACTCTACCGCGATAAGTGAATTTCCACGAAGTAGTATTTCCGCGTAGTTAGAGCATAGAAAACCTGTTTACGTCCTTCTAAATACGGGTTTTAACATTATTAGTGCCCTCTAGAAATGAAAATACACCCGATTTTTTGGAAAAAAATAAAAAATAATTGACTCAAGACAACCGAGCACAACCTGCATTTTCACTGTCTCGATCAACTTTTTATGAATATACTGTATTTGAAAAAAACGCAATAGAGCAAAGCCGTGAAATTCGAACCGCGAAGTGGCGAGGGTCGACTGTATGGTTGTTTGCTTCCTGCTTTATGGCGACAGTTTGGGGAACAACCACACACTTATTGGTGTGACAGTCAGGTGTTCGCATACGTTTGGTCATACGACGTAGCATATCATGCTTAAAATGATCTTTTGTATCCTACCGTACATCTCGGTTAACCCAGCCTAATAAACAGTTACGTTTACAAGCTTTTGCGGTGAAGGAAAAAGGAACTCGGAGCAGGTTTGCTCACACTCAGACACAAAGAGGATGAGTAAGCAAGAAAGAAGTCGCTTCAGTTTCTGACGGTGTGCTGACGTAAGCAGGCGGCTGAGTCTGATTGGTGCTTTGGTATACAGCTTTACCAAAAAGGTAGGGTTTGAACCGGCCAGATGAAAATGGCTGGAAACTGAAACTAAACACAGCGTTGTTCTTCCTTTTGTCATTTCACCACAGAAGAGCTCGCTGGAACAGTAAGAAGTGTAATTTTGAAGAAGTGTTTCTAACCGTGCATTCATACTGGGGATAATGAAAAGGGAAAAATGAGTCAGATTCAGCTTTTGGCATAAGAAGCTGATAACCGGAGCGTAATTCTCAGTTTTGCAGATCTGTGCGCTTCATTCATTCTCCGCACCGTGACTGAATCCACTGTAATTCAGCTCGTATTGTGTGGGAGCTGATTTTTTTTGTGCATTTTTTTTTTCCCTTCCCCATTCAGTCACTCGCGGCAGTCATCCATTCATCCTGACGGATTGTTAAACTCACACATGGGTCACTGGGGCAGTTTCTGCGGTGAAGCCCATCACTGCCGTACCTAAAAAAACCCCACCCCACCCCCCCCCGTGCTGCTGACATTTTTCCCATCTCTCCCTCTCTCTCTCTCAGTGCCCTCTGTCAGGGCATGGGATCAGCCGTGTCGGTTCTGACCGCGCGTCCTTTCCGTGTGTGCGGGCGTCTGTAAAAATGGCCCAGCCTGCGAAGATGACTAGCTGAAGATTCCCACAGTACAGAAACCCCATCCGTCCATCTGTAACAAAGGCCTGCTGACCCCGGACACCACTTTGTTACATGGGGGGGAAAAAAGCGCATGGATGGATTTAAAAAAAAAAAAAAAAAAAAAAACATGCGCACCTTGAGGAGAAATCCCGTGTTTTTAGCCGCAGTGGAAAAGCTTGTAATGAAATAAAAACACGAGCTGAAATAAGTCTGTACGCGTCAGGAGAACCGGGTGGCGTTTGAAAATTTTCAATACCGGCCAAATTCTGATACCAAAATTATTATTATTATTTTCTTTCTTTCTTCAAAGAACAAATGATCATAACCAGTGTTTATTTCTGGGAAAGCATGATTGTACAACATGCATCTTTAATAGGGGGGAAAAAAACAATGTCGGATATTTGTCCACTCTTCTTGGCAGAATTAGTAGAGTTCTATTAAATGTGAGCGTTTCCTGGTACGGACTCAACTTCTAAACAAAGTCCACATGTGTTCTATAGGGTTGAGGTCAGGACTTGTTTAAAGCTTAATGTTAGCCAGCTTTATAACCAGCTTTGATGTGTGTTTGGGGTCATTGTCCTAGTGGAACACCCAGTTGTGTCCAAGTTTCAGCCATCTAGATGATGGTTTGAGGTTACGCTGAAGAATTTTTCATTATTCCGTCCATGTTGTGCAGTAAAACAGCCCCAGAGCGTGATGCTACCACCTCCATGCTTAACCGTCGCTACAGCGTTCCTCTGTATTGCTGATCGTTGTGGTCAAACAACTCCATCTTTGTCTTGTCTGGTCATGTCTTCTGCTGCAAACTTTGGCTGAGCTTGATTTTGGAGCACGGAGACGTACAGTATATCTGGCTTGACTGTAGAGATCCATCAGCTTCCTAATCAAGGTTGTTTCTGATCATCTGAACCGGGTCCTTTTTTTTTTTTTCCCTCCAGACCTTGACGAAGTTGCTACACCTTTCATTAACTTGTCAAACAAACCCTTTATATGTCGTCTTCATGGTTCTCGTGTTGCAAACGGAAACACAAATCAGGAACCGTTTCCTTGACGCTAAAGGTTCTGAAACCTCAATGGAAGCACACCCGATTTCATCTTGACGAAAGCCGCAAGCCACAACGTGCCACCTTATAATAACCTTATTGCCAGATTCTTACTCAACGACACTAGGTAATTAAGGTTAATGTGCACTTTCACCTTTAACCCACTTCTGATTACGGATTTGCCCGGTCACAAAAAAAAAATCGCTTCTAACTTTTTTTTTTTTTTGTTTTGTGTGGGGATTAAGGTTGTGAAATAACTCTCGACATTCAAGTTTGCGATCGTGACGAGCCCGTTTATCTACAAAAAGGAAGGAGGGGATTAAAAAAAAAAAAAAAAAAAAAAAGTCAACCTACTGCGTCATCGCTGAAGAGAAAGAATTGACTTGAACTCGTTTACTCTCGGTTCTGTCTCTCCCTCTCCGCTAGACAGGCGCGATCAGTGTTTAGATAATATCGGCCTCAGCAATCCGACAAGTTACGTTCGTAGAGTGACTCAGAGTTTGGACTCGAAGAATTTCACTAGTGCGATGATGCAAACTTTTCCATGATGGTGTGTCAAGGTGCACGTGTCCCCCCCCCCCCCCCCCCCCCCCCCCCCCCCCCCCAGGAACGTAGTCGTGTTCGTGTTTGTAATCAGGACAAACATCCTCTGATGTTAGCAAGAGAATAGGAGGTAAAAGCGCGCGCACACGCTCGTAGCATGCGTTCTGTCAGGTCGTTTGTTTTTATAGGATTGAAACCCGTTCAATTAAGCCTTCAAATCTGAACTCCTTGATTGAACCATGGCCACGGAAAGCGCACACACCCCCTAGATGACGACTTTGTGTACCTGTCACATGAGGCATGCACAAACGCTGCACGCGCGCATGCACACACACACACACACACACACACACACACACACACACACACGCCCTTGTGCACTCTTTCACACCCTTCTTTTTCTGTCTCATTAGCACACACACCTTTGCTTTGACGCAGCTGCCGGTTCAGATCGGCTGTCATCACGAACCCTCCATCATTCTGCAGGAACATTATTACTGTCACACCAATAACAGCCTGTGTACGTGTGTGTGTGTGTGTGTGTGTGTGTGTGTGTGTGTGTGTGTACAGTGCAGTCTGTGACTGTAGCAGTAAAAAATGTTTTCTCCATCACGAGGTCTCCCTGAGCTATAATTATGGAGCGACTTTGGCGTGAGAATCGGCATAAATTCTTTTAAAAGGCGACCCCAAATCCTGATTGCTACCTTTCGCTGAGCAAAAAAATTAATAATAATAAAAACAACTTGGTGCCGCTGCAGCGTGAATTTTTTTACATTGTACAAATTAGAACCTTTGTTCAAATTTCTGAACGACGGTTTGTACACAGAAACGAATAAAAATTCAAGCTATGGAATCTGATTTTTGATTTTCGAACGCAGAACGTAGCGAAAAATCCAAATCGGATTCACTCGGAGGAAAGCGCTATCCGCCGTCTCTCCGTGTACGTGAGCTCGCAGACGCTCGTGACCGATCGACAGGACCGTGCCGCTCCATTCCTCCTGCCACCGATTTTGCCTCCTTGTCTCATGGAAACAGACAGGTGTGGCTTTATCAGGAATCAATCTCGTCTTTCTCCTACGCTTCACTCTTGCACCACACGCTTCATATTTTAGTGGCAAGTTTTTTTGTCTTTTTTTTTTTTTTTTTTTTTTTTCATTCTGTCACGTTGGCCAGAATTTGCATATTTATCTTTCCCTAGGCTACATTCAACTATTGCAGTCATTTTATTTTATCTTTCTAACACCGTAACTACGTTCATTCTTGATCGATGTTATCTGTCATTTTCGTTCAGGCAGGGCTGTACATCCTTTTCATCCCTGCTTCATTATTTAATCAAGAAAGCTCAAGCCTACAGCTCGCGATGCCCTGACGCTCAGATTTTTAAAAAATAAATAAAAAATACCTGAGTAAACCGATTTTTCCTTGAAGCGCGTGTCAGATTTGATCGATCGGACATACCATCTTGCTTTCCAAAAGTAAAAGAGAGCGGAGGGATATCTATGAAAAAAAAAAAAAAAAAAGATTAGATAAGAGACGTAAAAATGTAAGCCGGTCACAATTTATTTATTAAATCTAAACAGGAAGACACGATTGAGATTTTGTGTGTGTAAAACCAGCGAGACCTGTACACACCCACTAACTGACGAAGCCGATATCACAGCCGTGGGTGAGTTTGTTTTGACCTTAGGGTGCACTTCCTTAGAAATGTCACACTCCTGTTAGGACTCCTCAGCGTCTGAGTCATGAGCATACGGAAAAGTTTAGAGTGAAATGTTCTTTTAAAAAAAAAAAAAAAAGAAAGAAAAAAGGTTAAGAGATCATTAACTTTGATCACGGATTAACATGTTACTGCATTACATCCGTTAACAGTTCCATTTCAGAGCAGAGAAGGAATGAATTTTGTATTTAATATCGATATTGAATTATAATATAATTTTTTTATAGGTTTTTTTAGCGTGGGATGAAGATAAGAGATGATTACACAGCTTCTTTCTTCAGGTTGACTCATGAGTAGCAGTCAGCTGCATATGTGTAAAAGTGTGGCTTCTGCTGATTTCACTCCACTGTGTGTGTGTGTGTGTGTGTGTGTGTGTGTGTGTGTGTGTGTGTGTGTGTGTGTGTGTGGGCGCATTAGGGATGCCAGAATGAATTTGCTGAACTATGGGTAGGCGATATGACCAAAAAGGAAAAAAAGAAAAAGAAAATCATGATTATGATGCGTGATTATCGTGATACATAAATGTTTGTGCACAGATTATAAATAGTAATAAATATTTGTATTATAAATTTATCGTTAGTCTGCTTTTTTAATACGATAGTTAAATAGTATATAATATTTATATAATGCGTAAATAGTATTTATTTATTTATTCAATTAACACAGAAAGATAAAAAAAAAAAAAAATGTTTCGTGACTAACTTCAGCTTTAATTTCAATTTTAAAGATTATATACATTATTTTAACTGCTAATTTCTCTTCCAGACAGTTTGGACGGATTAAGAGCGATTTTAACAAAAATATACCATACTATGGCGAGCCTCTGCTGCTTCCTCACGAGCTCTGTTTTTCCTCAGTCATGTCTCCAGACGTATTTAGTTAGAGATCAGAGGTGAGATGAAGCCCCGCTTATGTGTCGAGCAGTAAACGGGACGTCATTACAGGTAGGACATAAAGTTGTGAACAGGGAACTGAAGAAGCGTCGGACTGGACCGAGGAAGCAGTTGTTTAGGTTTGTAATGATTAGTGTAAATCGTGGCGTTGATGAAACCACGGACGTGAATGTTTTTTAAATTTTACAAAGAATATTAGACTGCATTTCGTGCGTTGCCTGATACTGCACCTGATTACATTCTAAAAAACAGACTACGTTTAGTTCACGCCATGTGCAGTTCAGCTACCAGGAGGAGAAAAACCCAGCTGGATGTACAGTAAACCCTCGTTTATCGCGCTTAATCTGTTCCAGACTCAACCGCAATAAGTGAATTTCCGTGAAGTAGAATTTCCGCGTAGTTGGAGCATAGAAAACCTGTTTATGACCTTTTAAATACGGTTTTTAACATTATTAGAGCTCTAGACATGAAATAACACCCAATTTTTTGGAAAAAAGTTAATAAAAATAAAAATAATTGACTCAAGACAACTGAGCGCAACCCGCATTTTCACCGTCTCGATCAACTTTTTAATGAATATACTGCATTTGAAAAAACCGCGATAGTGAAGCTGTGAAATTCGAACCACGAAGTGGCAAGGGTCAATTGTATTGATTTTTTTAATTTTACAAACAATATTAGACTGCATTTTGTGCGTTGCCTGATAGTGCACCTGATTACATACTAAAAAATGGACTACGTTTAGTTCACGCCGTGTGTAGTTCAGCTACCAGGGGGAGGAAAAAAAAAACCCCAGCTGGATGTAATGTGTTAAAATCAGATCTGTCTACATTTCGACTTGCACAAGATTATAAAGTAATAAACTACTTTTGCAAGTATTTTCGATTGTGGCCTTGGATCATGGCGCGTGTCTGTGTGTACGCTTCTGTTTTCTCTATAGACCACAGGACAGCAGGGACACCTCTAATTTGCGGCATCTGCTTTTGATGACCTCCATATGGGCCCTGTCAGGGCCACATCAGAATGGAAAAAGTTTGGTTCCTTTTATTTATTTGTTTAAATGAAAATCTCAGAGACGAAGCTCACTAATTGTTCTCTGAGTCTGCTTCATGGCAGTGCACGTTAGTTCCGCGGCACACAGTCGTATAACTCCGGAGGTTAATCAGGTCCAAGTGAAGTCCTGGGTTTAAATCCCTGGTGTATCGTGCGCCGGATAAATTCGGGGAATCCGGATAAACCCGTGTAGTGGGAATGATCGGAAGCAGCCAGTCGGCATCTGCTGCAAATGTAGAGTCGTGGAGCTGGTGTGGTCACGTATCCCAGCCCCGGCTACACTGTGTTGTAGTCAGGAGGAGGAAGAGGGGAAAAAAAATTATAATAAACAGAAGGAAAATTATAAACCGTTTCTGATATGTTGATATTGATACCACTTTACAGTTCAGGTGGGAAATTCCAGAAATCGCAACCTGTTCTTTTCTGATCAGTTAACAATAAGTAAGACTTACTGTATGTGTGTGTGTGTGTGTGTGTGTGTGTGTTTTTTTTTTTCTTTTCCTTAGGATTCCGTTTAAGATTGGCCAACCGAAGAAACAGATCGTTTCGAAGACGGTAAGGTCCAGCTCGCCGTGATGTTAACAAACGCTTCAAATCTGTGTTGTTCTTTGTTCTGCGACAGAGTTTGCATCTTGCTTTTCATTAACACGAGCCTCCTCTTTGTCCCTCTTGTATTTTTGGAAGAACCGAAACGGACTTTCCAGTTCACACAGCGACATGGCCACCCTTCACCCTGCTATTCCCAGAGCACAGAAAGCGAACCTTGGTATTTTTACTCTCCTTATGGCCAGACACTGAACCTTGTAAGACTGGATAGTGGCAGGCAGGCAGTCAAGATCTGGCCACTTCAGTCATGGTAAAAGTGTGCAAGAAATGCACGTTGGAATAAAGCCTTCCCAACAAACGTCTACCCGGAACATGACCATATGCAGACTTTAGGCACAGACAAAGCAAAGGGTGTAGCTCTGAAATGGTTTCTTTTTTTTTTTCCACCCCCTACAATCTTAAAGTCTCAAACTGCGGTATTGGAGGGTCCAGCATCCGTACAGCCAATCAGCTAATCACAGTGCATTGCTTAAATACTCACCTGTCTTGAGCCTTTCTGCAGCTAGCTTTAATCGAAACGGGTTTACTTGGGATCATGGGTCACGAATCTACACAGGACACCAAATAAATAGAAGTGGTGGGAATAAAGTTTGCAGAATAATTTACAGATAAAAATTGAAGTTCTGTTGCTGTGAAACCCCTAAATTACGTGTCAATGCGTGCAATTAAAGCAGCTGGTGATTTCGATATAAATACACCGGCTCGACTTGTGTAGAGTTTGTCAGAGAGTGCAGAATCACCAAGGAGTTATCAAAGCAAGTCCTGGACGAAGTTCTGGAGAAGTTGGAATCGGGTTATTAAAAAAACCATCTCACGATTTGAACATCCTAAGGAGCACCGTTGTAGTTGAATGGATAAGGAGGATGTTAGTCCGAGAAACTACCAAGTGGCCAAAGGTAATGCTGCCACCACTGTGCTTCACTGGATAATGAGCAACGCTGGATTTCTCTCAAATGCAAAAAAGTTTTATATGAAAAAGCCCAGGTTGTGGATTCAGTTGATGTCCTATGAACAGCCTCTCATACATCTGCTTATAATACTACAAATATTGAAAGCTTTAAGAGGGGCGGGTATTTGAGCAAGGCTAAAATATTCTTCGGTGTTCGCGCCAGTCATTAAACAAGAAAGTTTCTTGGGCTGGATAATTAAAAAAGCAAAAATGTCCAGATCATCTCATATCAGCCTAGAAAATGGCCGTAACTAGAATTTCCCGTGACGTCCTTGGAGACAGAGAGAGGACCTTTTTTTTTTTTTTTTTTTTTTTTTTAAGCTAAAATTGAGCAGAGCTCTGTGTGGCATTGGACACGACGGCCTGAAAACGTTTCCCAGTGTGCTCACCACAACAAGGACCTTTTCCAGAATCGTCAGGACAGCGGCTGTCTCAGTGCTCCAAACATCTTCCACAAGAAGTTTAATTATTGTGTGTCTGAACATTCCTACTGTCGCTCCAAGCGGGCAAATGTGAGCTGTAAAAAAAAAAAAAAAAAAAAAAAGAAGAACCCATCACATTTATTTTTATATATATATATATAATCTGAAATATCAAGAGATATATTCTGTCCCATTAAGCAGAGGTCCTGTTCACTTTTCAGGAGGGTTGATTAAAGGGGACTTCCGGCGGACTTCCTGTCCGGAGTAGTCAGGGTCCGCACCAAACCAGCGTTCGCTTAAAAACTCAGGGGTCACCCGAGTTCACCTTGGCATGGACATGAATTTTTGTTGCTCTGAACACTAGTAGACTAGATTAGCAAATTGTAATGCTAAGGCTATTGAGTCAGAATTGTTGATTTTAAGTTGCTAAGAATTCTAATAATTTCCGCCTGGTTTAACTTCGCTGAAACGTTCAGTTGTTTTAGTCAAACATGGTTAAATCCTCCCTTTGTTTGTCAAACACGAATGAAACGGCCCAAGCCACGTGTACGGTCACGTCCGAGCCCATGTGTGGGTGCTTCCTCTATTGATTCCCTGTATTGATGGAGGCGAAACCACCTCCTCTCATCACTCTGTTCCTCTGTCCGCCTCGGTCCCTTCCTCGGTCTCCTTCCTGTTATAACACACACACACACACACACACACACACACACACAATGCAGACCCCATGAGTGGGCAGTTCAGAGGACAGGCATGTC
>JAOVYU010000041.1:3413710-3425726 GCA_025674565.1 Synodontis membranacea | reverse complement strand
CACACACACACACACACACTCCCCACCCTCCTCCTGTCTATAATGTGATTAACCCCCACAATCCGGCTTCAGCTCTGGCTGTCACTTCAGGAAGTTAAGAATTATTTGCTGCTTCTTTCTCAATGTGCTGATCAAACACACACACACACACACACACACACGCGCGCACACACACACACGCGCGCACAGTGTTTTGTTTTTACCACTGACTTGCTGCCCACTGTACTGATGATGAGCTTTAAGTGGATGGACACATCATGTGGCTTACACAGTTGTAACCTTGTGATTGTTAGTGTGTGTATGTGTTTATCTTTGGGTTGGCAGTAGACATAATGTTCCTGAGGCTTTTTTAAAAGCACAGGGTTTAGATACAGGGGCAGTGGGAACTGCTGTTGTAGTGTGCACTGAAGGTTAAACCTGCACTTCTTTCTTCTTTAACCCCTTGTATTACTAGGACCTTTTAAAGCAGAAACTCGCCCAAACAGGAGCCAACATAATGATAAGTGGTGGGGTTTAGTCGAGATGGTGGGGTTAGAAAAAGATCAGGTGCGAGGTGCTAGTCAAGGTGGTAGGGTTAGTCAGGATAGGGTGGTGGGATTAATCAAGATGGCGGGGTTTCTTGAGGTGGCGCGATGAGGTCAGAAAAGGTGTTGGGGTTAGTGTGTTAGGGTTAGTCAGGTACGGGTTAGTCGGGTGGTGGGGTCAGACAAGGCGGTGAGGTGAGTCGAGGTGGGGTTGGGGTTAGTGGGGGGTCGGGATTGTCGAGGCGGGGTGGTGGGATTAGTGGGTGGCCAGGGTTAGTTGAGGTGGGGAATTGGGGTTAGTGGGTGGTTAGTGTTAGTCATGGAGGAGTTTGGGGGGGTTAGTGGGTGGTTAGGGTTATTTGAGGTGGGGTTAGTGGGTGGTTAGGGTTATTCGAGGTGGGGAGGTAGGGTTAATTGATGTAGTGAAGTCAGGTTAGGTGTTTGGGTTAGTCCAAGGTGAGGTGGTTGAATTATGCCAAGTGGAGACTACAGGACTTTCAAAATTCTGTTGGGTTTGTTTTTATTTTTGCACTTCTTAATGATCATTTGCATATAAACACACTAATTATTTGTTGTAGAAGCATTATTAATGTGCTTGCGTTCTGCTCTTGCCCTCCAACACAAACAGATAGATGTATGATAGAACTTGCTTCACTGATCTGCTCCGCGTCTGTGACATGGGAAATCGGGGCTGAAATTAGTGTGCCTTCACCTTCAGATGCGGTGGTAGGGCCAGGCTAGGTAATGGGGTTAGTCGAGGTCTCTGTCTGAGAGTCCTGTGATGCGGCCAATCCCGTTCTTCTTTCCATCCTGAATTTACGCCAAACAACCCGAGAGAGATCAGCAAGATCAAGCGCACCTTTGGCGATTCTCCTGTATTAGTGTGGATTAGCGTCGTTCCTGTTGCGTTTGTGTAATCTTATTAGCTGATTAGCGAGGAGCCTTAGCATGAATCACTCAGGGTGCATTGAAAATGATTGGCAGAGCCTCCTTCCTGTCAGAGCAGGGAAAGAGTAGGAGGAAAAGACAGGGAGAGGCTTTAAGCGAATAGTGAAAATCAGTATCAGTAGAGAAGTGGCTGCTTGCAGGAGCAGGTTTGATTCCTCAGTGTAGCTCACAAGCAGGAATTTTTCAATTTGTTTTAAAGTAATATGACTGTTATGGCCCCTGAGCCACAGGGCAAGTCCACGGTATTAGCTGCTCACTGGAGGGGCAACGCTGAGAACGAGGCCCCTTCTGATGACCCTTAACCAGTTAACTAGCTGTATTGGTGGCAGTGAATAGCCTTTTCCTCACACACAAACACACACACTCACAATGTGGTGCTTAAGCTTAGAGAGGTATGAATAGTACATCGGTTCGAGAGAGGAGAATCGCTGCGTTAAAGAGGCAGTGTGTAGGTGGACCGCAGAGACTCGCTATCACACATGCTGTATTTAGACTCCCTGAGATGTGCAACAGCTATCAAGCCTGATTTCTCAACTAGGAGACTCTTATAGTCAGAGATTATCCTTGTGTGTGTGTGTGTGTGTGTGTGTGTGCGTGCGTGCGTGTGCGCGTGTGCTTGCCTGCAATCCACGATGGACATATCTTAAACACTCTGACTCATAGATCTGCTGGAACTGAGAGTCCCCTCATCCTGCTGAATCATACACACACAGTTCAGAGATCGCCTCTGCTCAGATAGAAGCAAAGCTCAACCGTTTCATTTCAGAGCTCCACCACATCACACACTGTTCCGGAACAAATATACACACACACACACACACACACACACACTTCCCATCGTGTCATGCGTGTTTAGGTGGTGTTTAGGACCTCTTTCAAAATTAGAGAGTTGTCATAAGGCCTCCTCCGTCTGCACAGGGGCTAGATAGTCCACCATGTCTCACTCTGGGTGTCTTACACACCCGCACACACTCTTTAAGTATTATTCACCGTCTTCAGGGACCGCATTCTTGAGCTCGTATGTTTAAATAATATGTGGAAAAGCCAGCATTTTTTTCAACCTAATCTCCGCGCACCACATCCTTAGCCTTTGTGTGATTACTGTAGAAAAGAAGAGCAAAACTTTTTCACTCTCCATTCACCTAAAGATAAAAATCGTACCTGAACGACTTGCATTTTCTTCTTTTTTTTTTTTTTTAACAATGGAATCGGAATGTTGATTTCCCGCATTAACCACATTACCATTCGACTGACAGTGGTGCAGCGGTGTTCAGCCCTTACGTCATCTCTGAGTAAAGAGAGCGATGCAGCGGCGCTTTAGTCCTTCAGTATGTCCGGCTCTCTCCCTGTGCCTTCTGCTCAAACAGATCAACTTCCACAACTTCCACAGCTTCATGCAAAAAAAAAAAAAAAAAAAAAAAAAAAAAAAAAAAAGAAGTCGTACCGGTTGTCTCGTATAATGCTCACTAGTTAAGCCGAATCTCTGCCGTAACTCAGCCCAACTCTTCATACTGCTTCTTTACATTTTGCACTTGTGAGTCTAATGTTTGCACCATTGTCTCCATGACATCTGCACTGGATCTTTCTGGATTAATATGGTGTTGAATATGAACTAACACTAAAATTACACCAAGTATTATAATGGAGATTGTTGAAGTATTTTCCCTAGTTAAACACCAATGTAAGTGCTGTTAAGTTGTAAGTATTTCAAGACGCAGGTTTTCGTTAAGTTAACCAATAAACGCTTACGAGAAATACATTTTTGTAGATCGCCTTAACGATTGCATGATTCAATTACATCTGAAAAAAAATCTTACAGAACGCACATAATGCCTTACTGTATTGTTCCAGTTTCCTGCAAAGTTTCTCTTGCTTGACTCATCCTAAGAAATAGATTATTTGGAGTGTAATGGTTGTGGTTTATATTTGTGTTGTATAGCCACATATTTAAAACGTTTGTGTCTCGACCGAAAGTAACAGCTGTCTTTAATTTCGTAGTTAATCGGAAAAATGTTTTTTTTTGTTTTTTTTTTGTTTTTTTTTTATTGTTTTTCTTTTCCCTTTTTTTCTCCTTAGTAATCAAACAACACACTACAGATGGATTGTGTAGAGATTAGACTAAAAAAGGTGGTGCGTTCTTTCCTGCTTCTCTGTTAATTAAACACAGAATTAAAAAACGGTTCTTGAGTAAAAGCCCTCGAGTATCCTCAGTACCACTCTTGGCTAATTTTGAGTGGTTTCATGGCCTCTTGGACAGTGAGGTTTCAGACACTGTTAGTAAACTCGGAGAGGATGTGGCATTGTTTCAGCAATCCCTGATTGCAACTAGAATCCGTCTCCAGGAAATGATAGCTGCCGTTGACCACGACAGTTTAAACGTCTAAGAGTTGACCGTCGGATTAACCTGTCACTGTTTCGTTTCCAAAAAGTCATTTGTACAATCTATTACCGTGCACAGGCAATTTTGGTTTTGAGCAATCGGTCTAGGCGTAGACAGACACAAGCGGATGTACGCGTAGGACTGCGCCCGTTTCTCCCCACACCCAGTGGCTCCATCCTTCTCCAGCCATCTCTCTGAGTGTATGACGGGAGCCCCTCTGTCTCCACGCCGCTCCCACGTGCTACATGTAAACGGATCGTCAGGCAGTGCTTGATGTGGCAAAGCTGCCAGTTAGACACATAAACAGGACAGAGCAGTATCCGTTTCCCATGAGCCCCGGGCAGGAACTGGTCTCTCTACATTACAGAATGGCACTGAGTCGGATTGATCTTTTAATTAGAGCGCAGGATAATAAGCAGCGACAGAGACCGCTTGACTCCGAGTCAGGATGAATGATGCCTACTTCCAGCATCAAAAATGTTTATTAGGTGAGGGGGGAAACGGGACGCATGGCCTTGCGGTCGTCCTTTCTGGCAAAGAAAAATATTGGACTCGAGGTGGAGGATTGAGGAAGTTTGTTTTGTTAGTGTTTAAGGTTTTGGTTTTTTTTTTTTTTAGCTGTGTAATTCACTTCGTTAATTGAGCAGTGGAACTAAAAAAAAACAACAAAAAAAAACAAAAACGTATTGGCTTTACAAGTAAACGTGAATAAATTACTGAGTAAAAGCCCTTAGAAAAGAAAAGTTAAACATGAATTTAATGTCTTGTGTTGGGTGTCCGAACAAATCTGGGCAAAATCTGTACACCAAAGCATGATACAGTGGATGAGAAAACGCTCAGAGGGTAAGGCTGAAATAATAATTGATGCAAAATTAAGCAATATAAGTGGTTTGAGTATCATTGGGTTCAGAATCAGCCTTCCAATAGATTATGGTTTAAAAATTTCAAGTGTTAAAAAATTCTTTTTAAACCCTGAACTTGGTCTGCACTAGCATGAGGACGTGCTTTGATGAGCACTCTGGATACGGACATCTAACTGTACGTTAAAGTGTTAAAAAAAGTTTAAAGTGCACCGAACAGGGTGGCAGGCTCTCTGCGAACTCTGAATGTGTGTGTGTGTGTGTGTGTATATATACGGTACGCTGAGAGTGAATAAATGTTCACAGGGTGTGTGTGTGGGTTTCCGGTGGAACGACTATTTTCCCAGCAGGTTTGTTGGAGCCCACTTCTCCTGGTTTCTTGTAATGTGATTAATAGATACTAATCTTGTGAGCGACTCGGGCAGGATCCCTGACTCACAGGAAGAGCAGGATGCCAGAAACTTTTAACCTGTAGGTGCTGAATAGACAGACACACCAAGAAACTTCTGAGAGTTTTGAAGATCTCGAACTGTTTCTCAAACAGTAAAAAAAGAAAAAAATTAAGTCTTTGTCTTCGTCTAATTTCTCTCTCTCTCTCTCTCTCTCTCTGTTTTTCAGGTGGTGTATTTCACAGAGATGCACAAGATCTTCAGCGAACTGACGGATCAGATCGATCAAGGCGGCCTGACAGACCAAGAGCGAGAACAGCAGAACGAGGCCAAGCTCAACGAACTGCGCGCTCTGTCTATCGTAGCAGACGACTGAAGAAAAAAAAAAAACAGGTCTCTCTCTGCCAGCTTTTTTTTTTTATTTTTTTTTTTAATTCCTTTATTTGTTCCGTCGGATCGTCCGCCGATAGTCCAGGGCTGTGGGATGGAATACCAGCAATGTCAATATAGAAAAGAATGTAACTTATTTGTTTTAACACGTCCATTCAGAAGTCATCAGTCTGTTTAAACTTCCTGGTTACGGTTAGATTTCCACTTTATTTCAAGGTTAAACGAGGAAGGCTTCCTCAGGGGGATACACTACACTACTCTATGAACTTATATGAAGGGAAGTTAATTTCTGACAAGTGACTCATCTCACCGGAGAGTAGAGCATCACTGGAACTGTGCTTATTCTTACGTAGAAATCATATCGAATGTACAGCAAAGGCAATAGGTCAGTACGGTCTGTCGTTAGGAATCGCGGCGTTTCTATCTCAGATACACGTAGCTTCGCCTTTGCTCTGAACACTAAACCCTGTCGTTCCTTCTACCGTCTCAGCAAAATCTTCAGCCCTGTCTGAATTCAAACAAACAAAAAAAAACATCTCTAAGCAAGCGACATCTAGTAACTTAATACTAGCGTGAAGTATTTATTCATTGTTTATCGAGTATTTAAACGGAGTCTGAAGCGAATTTAATTTGAGTGTCTGTTACCCGGTACTGTAGCGCCCTCTACTGACCCAAACAAAACACTGAATTTGCTCGTCTTTGTGTGTTTTAAGAAGGTGTGTACTTTTTTTTTTTTTTTTGGTTGAAGCCATATAATTTCAGACTTTGGATGATGTATGTTTGTATTCAGGACCAACCTTAGAAGAAGCCACGACTGTTTTTCCTTCCAGATGTTTCTTCATGTCTTCACCAAAATCATAATGTTTTTGTGTTTGTTTTCTTTGTTTGTTTTTTTTTAATTTTGAGGCATTCTGTGCTTCATCCCGGTCTTAACCAATGCCTACGTGTCATTTCTGTTGAATTGTGTGCCTTTATCTTCAGGATTTAGATTCTTGACTCGTCCTGATATCCGATCATCTCTTACAGCATCCGTCTTTCTTTCATTTGTCTACAATTTGTTTTTTTGTCTTTTTAAGAGTTTTGCTTCTTTTATTATAATCCAATGTACTTCTTAAATTCTTATCATTTGTATTAGTCCCTTTTTGTATTTGTTTCACAAAGTCGTCCAATAAATTGGTTGTTGGTTTAAAAAAAAACAAAAACAAAAAAACCCTGAAATAGAATTTGTATAATCACTTGAATCACGCGAATGCAGTTTAAAAGAAGAAGAAGAACCTGGATGAAGACTCCGATTCAGTTCATCCAGAGTTTAAAGCGTTTCTCTGAAGTGAAACTTGAGCCTTTTGCCAGACTTTTCACAATGGATAATCAGACTTTCCAAGTATAACACGTGTTGCGTCAAATAGAGGTTAGTGAAAAGGCATGAGCTGTACATCTTTGTAGCTGAGTATCGTTAGAAAACGACGCTGGCTGTTTATCTACTCGGTGTGCAGTCTGGGAGTGTGAAATTATAGAATTTATTATAGCATTATTTTTAAAGATAAGATTAAAGAGCATCTCTGACGCCATCAAGAGAAAGAAAGATGTACCATGCACACTGTTCCATGGATGCTTTTTCTCGGTTAAGTCTAAATATGAAAAAAGAAGAAAAAAAAAAGTGAAGCGTTTTCCTCCATCACATGAAAACATAACATTGGATATGCTGTAAGGAATAAAACACTTTGTGCTGCTGTCAGAAAAATAATCAATGGCGAGGTGGAACGATTCGCCCGTCGACATGATTTCAGAGTCAGTTACAACCTCGGAACGTATTTTTATTCTTTTTATACTGCAGCGATCCTGATTTTATCCATTTTATAGTTGCATTCAATATTATAGAACTTTCTGGAAAACAAGTGAGTTCCTGTTATCACCTACGTATATTATAGCAGCTGTAAATCATATCGCCTCATCAGAAAATATATATTTTTTTAATTTGTTCCTGAAGCCAGTTCCTGAAAATGGAGACTCCTTCCTTACATTAATGTCTCCTCAAATAAAACTTCACCATATTAACAATTGTGCACATTTCTTTCTTCAGTTTATGTGTATAGTATAAATCCAAGTCTGAACAGTTAATATAGAATTTTATTTATTTTCTTTCTTTCGGCTGCTCACGTTAGGGGACGCCAAGGCGGATCTTTTTTTGTCCGCGTGTTCGATTTGGCAGGGCTTTTTACTGACGCAACCCTCCACATTTCTCCGGGCTTGGGAATGGCACGCAGGAATACACTATTTTGTGCACCCCCCTTGTGGCTGGGTCTTTTACAGCACCCGGTATTCCCTGGCGGTCTCCCATCCGAGTACTAACCAGGCCCGCCCCTGCTCAGCTTCTGAGAACAGGCGAGACCTGGCATTTAAGCTGTTACTATAGAATTAATAATAATAAAAAAAAAAAAACGGGATTCGATGATAGAAAATAATTCCTTCTAACTCAGTCAGAACATAGAATTCATCTAGAACATAGAATCTACAATATCTTTATTCATCTGCTTGATAAGAGAGAACAAATAGAAAATACAGTACATCTCTACCCTGGTTGGAATTAGTGGAATATTTCATCATCTGCAGGTTTAATTCTCAATATGTACAGAACAAACAAGGTCCACATTTACATTTAGGTTCACAGGTTTGTTTTATAATACACGCTGCTTAAATTACGTTTATGTTCCTAGTGTGAGCCATGAACGTGCAACCTTTCTGCTTTCACAAAATAAAAACACAGAATGTGATCGAGAACTAGTCGCAAATTAAGAGCTATCAAACAAAGAGTCATCCAGTACAGCAGCAGGACACGGACGTCATCTGTTTTCTCTTGGAGCGGAAGAATGTAATGGTGTCTGAGAGTCTTTTACGCTCCGCTCTTTTCCGGCAGGACTGAAAAAGACCAGCGCTTGGTCGGGGTCAAAGGTCAAAGTGACCTGAGTTATTGGCGTGTGTCAAGAATGAGTTAACAGATGTCAGAATCCCTTAAAATTAGCTTTGTTGCTCCTCACCTTTCCTGTGAGTTCTGTTATATACCCAATTAGTTACAAATTGCGCTTATTGTCCGCCTGCGTCACAGGTGTGTGTGTGTGTGGATTCTACAGTTAGCTAAAAATGTTAATAATAAAACCCAGACGCCTTCCCGGGCCTTTACATGGCTGATTTGCTGTACATTTGTGTGATTTGCTTGCTGAAGACGCAGCGCAGGTCCGCTCGTTTGCTTTTCAGGGTGGGAGTGAGGAGGCCGTTACTGATGCTGAACATCTCGGGGTGCAGATACAAATCCTTCACCTGGAAAAACGAGGTTGGTGTGTTTATCTTACATTTACGTTACGTTTCATGTCACTCGCTGATTAGGAAAACGTTTAGAGTGGTGTGATGAAGCAGAGTTCCTGTTACTAAACAGCAGGTTCTGAAGTGTTTTGCTTCCCGTACGCCACAACAATTTAAACATCTATTAAAGAACCAGACATCGTACGTTTTATACGGATTTAAATTTTATGGTGTCGAACATCCAAGAGACAAGTAATTCCTTCTATCACATGTTAGCTGTAAACAGTCCCTAATGCAGGAATGTTATCAGGAAACGAAAATGTGTGTGTGTGTGTTTGTGTTGTACCTGCTCAAAAGACTTCAGTCCTGCTTCCTTCCCCACTGCAGTCATGTCCTCCAGCACAGCTTTCTTCACATCCTGCAGTAAAGAGAGATACAGCACACTGCTACTGCACCTCTAAACTTTAATTATCACACACACACACACACACAGCTATTATAACTCACAGGATTCTGACAGAGCTCTTCATATGATCCCACAATTCCTCTCTCTTTGACCCAGCTGACAAACACTTCTGGATCTGGGACCACGATACCTATCAAATAAGACTGACGCACACACAGGACTTTAGTATAGGAAGAGTCCAAATACACTTTAATCGACTCCATGATATTCATCAGGATGCAGAGTAACTGTGTGTGTGTGTGTTTACCTGTAAACTGTCTCCATGCACAAACACCTGCAGCACAGGTACACAGCGCATGTAGACATTCTCAATCTTCTCTGGAGCGATATATTCTCCCTGAGACAGTTTAAAGATGTTCTTCTTTCTGTCGATGATGCGAAGAGTCCCGTTCTAACACACACACACAAGAACGCATAAAGGATTTTTCCATCCAAGTAATATATGTGTCACCTTAGTTAGTTAGTATCAGCACAATCATGAAAACTTGTTTAAAAACATAATATTTTATTCATTACATTTATATACAGTATATACACCTTGGTTTTTTTACTACTTATTACTTTTTATGTATATATGTTTTTCTTATTTTTTATACAACATAATAAAGTATTTTATTTTCAAGAGTCTATTTAAAAACAAGAACCTTCTGCGTCTTACTAATGTCATTAGTCTAATGATGATAATAATAATAATAATAATAATATGTAAATGCTAATACTCTACGTCTACATTGAAAGTTTATTAAATTTATTACACGAAGAGGAGTTTGGGAGCAAGTCCTGTAGAAACGGAATATCCAGATAGATTTCAACCTGATGTGTAAACTGATTCTCAGTACAGGCTTTCAAGTGCTCGAATTTCTTTCCTTCTTTTCTTTATTTGAATTCAATTTAGCGATGGAAAACCTGGAAAAGAGCGTCTTTCGTTTCACAGCGTAGAAATAAAGGAAGTCCTTTATTTATGTATGAAGCCTGGAATTGGGTCTTTTAACAGGTGATGGAATGAAAATTCTGGGGCCGTGGCCATGATTCTGGACCTGACTGGGTTTCACGCGTTAAAAGCTGTTGTGTGTGTGTGTTTGTGTTTTTCGCTCACCGGGAGCCACTGTCCCACGTCCCCCGTGTGCAGCCAGCCTTCACTGTCCAGGGCCTCGGCCGTCCTCTCCTCGTCCCGCAGGTAACCCTGAAATATGCTGGGTCCCTGGATACAGATCTAACACACACACGCACACACACAAGCAAACAGCAGCATTGAAACAGTATCATCAGGTGGATTTGCATACATTTAATCTCCTCCAGTTCTATTTCCTTTACTTTTCATTACTAAAAGAAATGTGTGTTTGTGTTACCTCTCCTTGTCCGGACTTGGCGTAATAGTTCATGTCTGGTATGTCAGTCAGTTTCACCATGGAACAAGGAAGAGGAGCACCAACGTGGCCTGAGGACAAAGTTTTCAACAATGAAATTTACACAAACAAATTTGAAATTGAAATTTGGGCTTAACTGTTTGGCTACGAAGCTGACATGGCTAAGAATGAATGTGGAAACTGTAAATAGTCACACGCAGAAACAAATATTTTGCTATATCGCAGAGGGAAACAAAACGTTCATGTGGTTTATCGAACTGCTCCTTTAGAGTACATCAGCGAGCAGCCATCTTGAATCTAAAAAAGCGGTGAAGAACAACAGCGGCCATCTTGAATATAATATTTTTTTCCCCCCTAAGTCGTCTCTTTTACGCGTGAACTTAAGTTTGAAGTTTAGGCTGTGATTAGCTTCCATGACTTGTTAGCTAGCAGTAACAACAACTAGCTTCACACACACACACACAGCGAGACACTTTCAACACTTCTGTATAGATTTTACTGACTGGAGGCCATCATTATCTGCTCAGGATTAGCGAGTGTGTTACCTGCGCTCCAGTCTCCAGGCATAGAGAATGTACAGCCAGCCGTGCACTCAGTCTGACCGTAGCCCTCGAATATCTACACACACACACACACAGAGAGAGAGAGAGAGTGATGCATGGTTATTATGACCAAATCTCTGGCACAAACTCAATCACCTAAAGTAAGCCACAAACATCCAATAAAAACACAATATTCCATTAAAAAAAAGTGAAAATGAGGGAAAAGCTCATTCCTACGAGCTTTAAAATAAAATTCTTTTCCATGATGTGACATCTGGGATGTCTGTTTCTTACAAATTATGATGTTAACCCTACTAAAACGACATTTCAAAGTCTTAATAGCCCGGACCTTGCTAATATTATAAGACATTTCATCCGTCTTTCTCTCTCTCTCTCTCTCTCTTTTTTTTTTTCTTCCTTCTTGACTGGACACCCAGCCCGTTAAAGTCCAGGTGTTCCAGGATGCGTGGGAACTCGGCTTGTTTATTTTCCTGTTTTTCCCCACAGCGTTGTTCCTCCGTATATTCGATTTAAATGATAACACGCAACTCATTTGTGTTCATTTTGCACGTATGGATTACCGTTCCTACTGCTTTCAATCCAATTAGAAACTTTTGCTTTTCTGTTAGTGCAGAGCGCTGTAATCTTGTTTGAGAAACATAATTAGGGTAAATTATATTAGTTAAATTTTTATTTTATTTATTTTTTTGTTCTTTAAGGAGTGCTCTGACCAGGCAGCCGAGGGCAGCTCGGAGGAAGGACAGCACTGTGGGTGAGATGGGAGCTGAAGCCGTCAGGATGAAGCGCAGGTTTCCTCCCAGACTGGCCTAGAGAGAGAGAGAGAGAGAGAGAG
>JAOVYU010000041.1:3272188-3282683 GCA_025674565.1 Synodontis membranacea | reverse complement strand
TGAAAAGAATCACGTTGGAGTGAATGAGTCGTGAAAAGAATCACGTTGGAGTGAAGGAATTGTGAAATGAATCACATGATTATAAAAAAGGTATTGGGAAAAAAAATCACATCTGAAAATATATTTGTCATATGTAAACGAAATCACTTGAAAAATTGAATTGTGGAAAAACAGTGTGGAAACATAAAAACACGTACTGCATGTGAAAAGTCTACATGTGGGGAATGTGGGAATGTGAGCCACGTGATAATCGCTCGTTCATACAGTAGGGGGCTTCAGATGGCCTCATTTATCTTGTGCAGCCTTGTACTAAGCAGAGCCGTGTTTTCTTCCTACATACACTGGAAACTGTTGAGCTCAAACCCCTTGCTTCCTTGAATCCCTCGTGCATGACACAAGGGAAGCTGGAGGATGTACACTGAAGGAAAAAGAGTGTGTTACACGCACTATATGGTCACTTCACTGACTTCAGTTTCACACCGGATTGATTTTCAAATTGCTTAGAAGCATGGCGTCTCTCTGCACTCCGGATCGTCTGACTCTCAGCCGGCACTTTTCAATCCATTAGGTACGGCGTTCTAAAGCCAAAGCTAAAAACCCAGACAGGCCGTGTTTAGAGTTTGCGCGGAATTTCTTCCTAAATGACATTCGGCTTCCTGAATTTTTATCTGCGTCTATTTATTTATTTATTTATTTATTTTTGCTTCATTCCATCAATTGTGTTTGTATTTACCCTGCTGCTTGCCATGATAATATAAAGAATAAATGACAATATTTTCATGTAAATGTGATGAGAATATTCATTTCCAGTCTATCTCGTCCTCCTTATTAGCAGCAGCCATGCCGGGAATGATACCAAGGAAACGTTCATAACGAATCACTTTTGTACTGTCAGATTTTCATCTTCTTTGAATTTCTTCTTTTGTGCGAGCGCTAGCATTATCAGATCCTTTTTTTTTCCTCCCCCCTACTTCTCCTTTCATCCCTCTAATAATACTAATTCAAATCATTTAATCTATTCAGTGCTTTCATTTCCCACATATTAAAAAGCATAAATATGCAAAGCTGCTTTTAATCCCATGCAGTAAAATGGCGCTGGTTTTAACGCTCAAATCAGGACCTGAAATTAAAAAAAAAAAAAAAAAAAAAAGATTGGTTTTGGCCTTTATTAAACATTATACAACGGCACCGGGGTGCCTGGGTTCTCGAGTTCTGATTGGTCTGAAGGTGCTGATTGATTTTCTATAACAGCAGCTCTGACAGTTGTTCCTGCTGGAAGGTTTATATTAATCTGCTGGCTCTAATATGTTTTTTCCTTTTCTTTTGTCATTAAAACTAAGAGAGAGAAATGAGAGGCTTGTGACATAAGCACTGTTTATAGCTGCTGTAACATAAGTGATAATCGGAATGAACCTGTTTTACAGACAATTCACAAAGGACTGTACCTATAAACGGATAAAAGTATGCAGTGCTGTTCATTAATAATGAAAAGTCATAAGTCAGAGTCAGAAAACTGTGGCTATAAGAGGGTATAAAACCATAAAATCAAGTCACAAATTAAAGGTCCACTATGTAGGATTCATTCGATTGCTACCAGCTGAATGCCCCTCCCTTTTCCCCTCCCTTTCCAAGAGGTTATTAGAACGTACGGTGACCATCAGGTGCTCGTAGCGTACTTCCAAGTGCTTAAGTTCACGCTTCCTTCCGGATTCATATTTCCGCCTGTAAAAACAGGAAATCCATTAGGCCCTCTCTAGAGGTTTGTCGGTTCTGGGCTTCTGTAGCCGCGCAACATGGTGGAAGAGGACTCACTCCCTGTGAAGATATAAAGGGCTCATTCTAAGCTTATGAAAACACAACGATTAATTTTTACAGGTAATTATACATTAATGAAAGCATATATACAGTATGAATATTATATTGTGTTTCGGATAATAGATCCCCCTAAATCATACATAGTGGACCTTTAAGTGTGGCATTAATTTCAAGATGTACAGCATGTTTTGTTCTAGCAGATTTGTCAATTTTTTGCACCAGCTCCTGCATGCTGAAGTTCCTGAACCTATGAATATCAACACCAGGTGCACTAAATTTAGGGTACGCGCTCTTCAGGGGATATAGATTTGTGTTACAGATTAAAAATGCATCCCAAACTGCTCACTACAGCAATATTATGTCACATGGTTCATCTATGTCTTCCAAGGCAGCAGCTGCGAGATCATTATAACGGATGCGTGAGTTTTGTGCAAGTGGAGTGTACGTCCCTGCTCATGGAGATCTTAACATCTTGCCCCGCCAGGTGCAGGGAACTTCAGGAGGCCTAGATCTACAAGTGCAAGCCACAAGCTATCTCTACGGTCGTGCGTAGTCATACCAAATTATAGATTTATGTGTTGTCTGAGAGTCTCTGCTTCTGGAGAGCGAAGATCTTACATCACTTACAGTGATTCGCAAGATGAGACTTTCCGCCTCGTTGGAGGTTTTTTCCTCCTTCTGTTTTACTTACCAGCATAGGTCCTTCATTATGGACTGTAATAAACAGTTAATTGATTCACGGTTGTCAGTCTGAGTGCTGGTCCCAAGCCCCGATAAAATGCGGAGGGTTGTGTCAGGAAGGGCATCAGGTGGAAAAACCCCTCCCAAATTGAAGTGCGGACCATGGATGATCCACTGTGGCGATGTGGAGAAGAAGATCGTGGCACGGTTATGTCCCATCTTATTTTAAGCATGCGAAGATAATTTCTTTATTGAAAAAAACCTAATCTGGATGCCAGTTCTGTTTGTAATATACAAGCTACAGATCATTGACCTTTTGCAATCTGATTTTAAAGTGCTTCATTGCACTGCTCTTTTGAAGGTCCATAATGATCTTCTTATTGCTTCTGATGCAGGGAAATGTTCTGTACTGGTCTTAATTGACCCTAGTGCAGCATTCAATCCTGTCGATCACAATATCTTAGTTAATAGGCTTAGGCATTTAGCTTGTGTTTCTGGCTTAAATCTGTGTTGAATAGGTTTTCTTCCTTAACCGATAGGACTTTCTCTGTTAGAGAGGGCATGTTTTCTTCTATTACTGCTTCTTTATCTTGTGGGGTCCCTCAAGGGTCGATCCTGGGTCCTTTATTATTTTCATGTTAGTTCACAGTCTGTATTAGAGAAGTGATTGGCTCTCTCATACTTATATTTATTTAAAGTCTAGCAAGACTGAGACAATGATTATAGCTCATCCGGATCTATAACCTGAAACTTTTTTTTTGCACAACAACTATGTCAAGTACTCGAAATCTTGGGGTAATATTTGACTCTTCTTTGTTTTTTTTGTTTTCTTTTTAAAAATAAATAAATTTTGCTTTGTTTACCAGGTTAGCTAAATCATCTCTATAAAGTTTACAAGCCATACAACACGCTGCAGCCAGGCTACTGACACGGTCTAGGAAGCAGACTCATATTTCCCTGATTTTATACTGGTCCCTGCTCCCAGTTCATTTTAAGGTTTGGTTTAAAATTCTTGTAGTGATGTACAGCGCACTTAACAGTCAAGCCCCAGTCTATTTGTCTGGTCTTCTTTCTAAACATACTGCTCTTCGCTCTCTTCGGTCCCAGGCACAAAATTTACTTGTTGTTCCTCCCTTGAGATTAACGACTAAGGAGGATAGAGCCTTTCAATCTGTGGCTCCGAGGCTGTGGAATAACCTTCCTCTACAAATACATTCAGCTTTTACAAAGACAGTTAAAACTTATTTTGTTCAGTCAGGTTTTTACATAGTTTCTTTTCCTCCCTGGCATCCTAAATTGATATGCTATGATTATTTACTAGGAATAATTATAATATGTGTTTTATTGAGGTTTATTTTGCCGTACAGCGCTTTGTGGCTTTTCGTCTGCGGAAACGACTACATAAATAAATAAATGACTTACTTGCTTGCTGTAATTAGCATTATAAATTGTTTTAGTAAAGTAAAATCTACTGGGGATTTTTAAAAATTTTCTTTTTAGGTTTTTTTTTTTTTTTTTTTTTTTTAAGATTCGATTCAGTTTGGGACTCACACTCTCTCCAAAGAGGTCCAAAACCATCTATTACTCATGGTGGTCCATTCGTAGGAGCCCATGGCAATGGCTCATATTACTTCCCATTATTGCACCTACAGTAGATACATTAAGCAAGAAGTGTCGAGGGGTAGGTAGCGTACTACACTCTACTTGGTGTGGTAGTATGCGGGTCCGGACATGGGCTTAGGCACTTTTTTGTATCCAAGCACTCTAGGTTAACTAAACTCACTCTACACAGACCTGCCTACTTCCTCTGCTACAAATTTGTCACTAACTATCCATCCATTCATCCATAATCTGTTATGGTCAGGGGAAGCTGGAGCCAATTGGACAAGAGGCGGGGTACACCCTTGGGGCACCTCGTCACTAACTGCTTCAAGCTAAATTTTTTCTTTGGTTTACCTTAGTTAGTTATCTTGCTTTACAGAGAGCTAATCAGATTTGAGATTCTGAAGCTTGTGGCCAGATAAGTGCACAAAAGATATTAGACACTCATGGACTGTATATTGTTCTGACAAGTACACTATTATGTGGTAATATTTGCTTTGCACACAGTCCTAGAAACTTCTAACTTAGCATCCAAGCTCTGATCTTCTCTCTCTCTCTCTCTCTCTCCTTCATCTCTGTATGTTTTGGTACTTTTAGCCTCAGCGTGATGCACTAGTCTGTGGAAACCAGCCAGTCCTGCAACACCTCCTGCATTTCCACAGCAACCCGAGAGCCCAGGGGTTTTTGTTCCGCACAGCACACAGATCAGAGCCGAGCACGTCAGTCCATTGACTCTGCTAAACAAATCCGTCCCATTCCTTTGCATCTCATTCTCATTTCCCCCGAGAGTTCTGCCATTCTTCCTTTCTGTATTCACAGCTCCTCATTAGCTTATCACAGTGGAAGTGCGCTGCATGTGTCTGAAAGGATCCTACAGGTAGCACAGAATAAAAGAGCTGTGAATAATTTATGAGGATGAGTAAGCCTTCTTTAAACAGAGTTAAGAAGCTCAATGGATCCGCCAATATATGAATAGGGAGTAGTTGTGCTTCACAGTAGGTGAAGGCTTTGATATGGGACAGTGTGTCTTCCCATTTTTTCCCGTGGGTGTATTTAAGGCGAGATCTTCCATTTCACGACGAGATACCGCAGCAATGAAACTTGCATCAAAGGGGAAAAATCTCCGAGCAGCTAAATTGAAAGCAGTCAGAGACAACCAGACGCTGCTGACGTCACTGACACGCTGCCTCTCTGATGGACTTGTTTACCAATAAGAAACTTTCCCCAGTCTGTTTTAAGTTGTTCCTGATGTAATGCTGTTGTAGGAAAATAGTCAATGATGCTGCGGTGTCATGAAACGGGTTGATATTAGTACGTGTTTTATTCCTCTTATGCCACAGCAATTCAACGACAATTCCTCAATCGATTCATTAATCATTTTAAATATTTGTACTCCTAATCTGTATAATGTTGTGGAACAGCCATGAAACAAATTAGTTCCTGTTATGACTTAAGTTACAGCAGTCTTTCCTTTGCAAATCTCTCTTTTCCAGTTAATAAGACAAAAAAAAAAAAAAAAAAAAAAAAAATCATGCTACTGAAAAACTGCAAAGTGCAGCATCCTTCTAATAGGATTTCAAAAACTTTATGGGATCGTTTTCCAAAGCATCGACACTAGAGACTCCTTATAAACATTCTAGTGCTTGTGTTTGTTGGAAAAAAAAAACATATTAGAAGGAGCACATTAATGTAAATCTGTGATCTGAGTTACTGTACAGCCGGAACTTCGGTCAGAGCTGATGTTAAAGAATTGACCGATTTTTATCATTTAGCTGCCAACCAGGGAGAACAAAGGCTATCGCATGCTTACTCCAAGAGACGTTAAGCCATCCGACTGCATCTTTTCAAACTGCTCATACTATGTGACAGGGCAGCACTGCTGTACCTGCCCCGAGGAATGTACCGTCCGCCCTCTTCTGCATACATCAGCTCACGATTGGCTACTGTGATCGATAAGGGGAGGGAAAGTATACCATCCCTCCGTCCCTGAGAGCATGGCCAATTTTGCTCTTTCAGGCTCCCAGCCACTGATGACTGTGACATCGTTGAGATTTGATCTCACTATCTGTGGACAATAAGGGAACGGGTTTGTTTTGCGCCCCTCAGGAGCCCCACTGTTGCATTATATCATTTCCCTTACGAAAATTAACCATGGGTTTACTATGGTTTTTTGGGTACCTATGGAAACCATGGTTTATGACCAAGATTATAGAGGTTTAACTGTAGCGAAACCATGATAAAACCATAGTTAAACCATGGTTTCCATAGTTACCCAAAAAACCATAGTAAACCATGGCTAATTTTCGTAAGGGTTAATCAACATCCAGTCAGCTTCGTGACGTTACCAGCATTGCGCTATAAGTCACCGATGTCGTGCCTTTTTTTTTATTTCAGTAATAAAAGCCTGTTATAATATTAGTGCTATCCATTTGGTATGGGCTGTAAAAAAAAAAAAAAAACTTAGAAGCAAAGTAATGAATAGTGTGATTATATTTTCCAGAACATAATTAGCAAACTCATTCCATTTTCAGAGACGTAATTAGCCATATATAAAATTTATTTATTTATTTATTTATTTAGAAACTACTCCAACAATGCAGAAACCACGAAAAAAATCATTATTTATTCATGAGAGGGAACTTTTCCACGAACAAGGTTTCAACAAGAAAATAATGATTCAATGACAAGCCGACAAACCGACAAAATCCAACGACATGACAACCCGACATACCAGCCCGAGATGTGGATGTTGCCCAAGCTCTTAATTTTAAACTTTAATACACAACATCCTGAATCGTTACTTCCTTTATATCGCATTAGCAACCCCAGTCATGATCAGAAAATTATTAAGCACCGAAAATAATAAGAAAATAATCCCCTCATCTCTAACGGCACATGCAAATGGGGGTTTTATTAAAGCTTAATGTCTGAGGCGTTTCAAAAAACAAACAAAGCTCACGGCTTACGCCAGGTTGAAGAAACAACGCATGGTTTTTACTCTCAATGCTCAAGTTAGATGAATTAGATTATTGTAAAAAAAATTTTTTTATAATAACAGCAGTGGCACTAGTAAAATCAGCACGCAGCATGTAATGGATACTGACCTGCAGAAACAACATTAATTAATGGTCCAAACACACATTCATGTGGAAATCGCAGACATCGCAGTATATATGCATTTCATGATGGTCGTCAAATCTTACCGCCATTAATTCTTGGCCGGGAGACTGGCGACACTACATGTTTGACCCCGACCAATCATCACTCACGTCCTTGTGTGTGACGGGGAACGAGGATCGATTATGGCTACAGGAGGAACGTCAAGGGTCACGTCGGAGGAGTCGTCAAACTAGGCGAGCTAAAAAGAATTCTGACATGCTAGACTTTTTTTGTCGAAGTGTTGTCTGGCGTCCCAGATATACAGTACCACATTGCTGTTCTTTGATTATGTCACACTATAAGGCCCGTCGTTCCCTACATTGGAAAATTGTCAAAATCTGTTACTGTATATACAGTATGTTTCATTTTACCATGGGCATTTGATGAATCCCCAGTTTTCATTTCTACAGAACAAATGCATATTTTGACCTTAAAATTAATTTATTTTTTTCCCCCACTCTGTTGATAAATGTTGTTTAAAGGAAGTGTTGAAAATGAAGAAAAAGCAATGCAATGCAACATTTTGTTAAGCATTTATTTTTTTTTGGCTGAAAAATACTAAGATACGTTTAGAATTTGCCCTTGAGCTAAACTTAAAAAAAAAAAAAAAGTAGTGAAAGATAAAAAGTGGTCAATAAGTCTGCTGCTCCTGTGTGTTCCAAATGGCCATTAAGCTAGTCTAATTCGCTAGTCTAATTCCCATTCAATATGCTCTTTTATTTGTACTCTGAGTCTGAGTAACGCAATAATTTTGTGATGCAAAAACATTAAGGTTAGATTAAATTGGGATTAAACTGGGAGGCTGACTTTTTCAACTATAACAACAAATCCTGCAGTGTTTTCTTTCTCTTACGCATGTCATCTTAGGAAGCTAATAGGATGCAAAGGCATCATTTGAATGAAAGACGATCCTAAACAACACTATAACCAGTGAAGAAACAAGAACATGAGCAGAAGAAATACACAGTAGCATAACAAACAAAAAAAACTTGACAAGGAAATGCGCCAAAACCGTAACACTATAAACAATTATGCGAATCAGGAGTCCTGAGACCGTGAGCATGACTGTGGTGCATGAATCGGAAATGGAGTCTGGAAACGTAGATCAGCACCAGCATGACAATACCATATGAACTTTCCGGCAATTATTTTTTTAAAATACGTTTTTAAAAAAAATCCATTTCTAGTTACATTGTGGCACTTGCGCGGTTATTGTAGAAATGATGGCGTATTAGAACGAGCTAATTCATTTAAACCTGTGATTAGAATTATAGAAGGTACTATTGTCAGGGCTGCTGTTCTAGAAAATTAATCAACACCTGTTGACTAATAAGATTTGAGAATGAAACAAAAACAGATGTTATAGTTACTTTTAAACAAGCTATTGGACTCAGCGGAATGACCACTGAGGCATGAATAGTACATGCTGTAATAGAATTGTGTGAATAGTCTCTCTCTCTCTCTCTCTCTCTCTCTCTCTCTCTCTCTCTCTCTCTCTGCTTTCTATACTGTACATCTCTTGTATTAGGAAGATTTATTATACATATACTCACCCAGTTTCTATAGGTAATTCTCTATACCTGCAAGTATATCAGCAGAAGTCTCTCTCTCTCTCTCTCTCTCTCTCTCTCTCTCTCACACACACATACACACACACACACACACACACGCGAGGAAGGAAATGCATTCAAATGTGCAGCAAGTATCACAGCTAATGTATTATTCATCGCTGGAGAGCATCGTATCGTATCAGCATAAATCCAATGCACACAGCAGCCGAGACTGACAGAAAGCACCAAGAGTGCCAACATTCCTTCATCACAGACACGACTTTACAAGAAGATCTGTTTATTAAATTCTTCTTCTTTACTATGATATGCTGAAAACACCCCCCCCAAAAAAACCAAAAAACGTTCACAACAGGACATATGCTAACATAACTATTGCATCCACATTGCACGCATTCTGTTTTATACCCAAACTGACAAAGTTTAACCCCAAGCACGGTGTTCAAACCTGAGCCAGGACAAAATCTTGCTCTGGAGAGTAACATGAAATATCATTCATGGAAAAATAACTCATGATCGGCTGCCAGAGGAGTGCATCTTTTAAAACGCTTTGCTTTAATCCCGTCACTTTGAAATAACAACGCATTGATTACTTTTACTACGCCCCCTGCTCCAACCTTCAGCCATTACCCATGAACTTCATTTCCCCTGTCCGTATTTAACTTGATTGAATTCCGTAATTGAATCATCGCGCAGTCATTGCTCAAGCCCAGACGTTTTTACCCTAGCCATTCTTGCATTGCACAGTAGCGTCTGCCTTAGGTAGAAGTCGGTAAACCTTGAAGTCTTATAAGAGATGTTCGTTTGACGACACACAGACAGCGGAGAAATTAAAGGGAAGATTTGTTGCAGAATAACAAATCGCCCCATATCAATACTGCGGCTCTTCTAACCCATCACCCTTATCCCACGATGAGACGTTTCCATCTTCCAGGATGACTCCGCCCACTTCTACAGGACGCCAGAACTCAATGTCTTGATCTTGATATATTGTCCGCTAATGACTGTAATGCGACATTACATTACACATTCGCATTAAACGCACCATGACTACAAAAAAATAGTACAAAAGTATCGCGCGATGATGGGCAAGTGATGATGAGCTAGTGCTTATTCTTTTAGAAAAAAAAAGAAAGAAAGAAAAATTTGGGTTCAGGAGTTAACTCCATCTATCTTCACCACATCACAAAGAAGGTTATGGACCGTGGACTATACGCCCACCGTTTTTACTGCCTCATTGCCTCAATTCATCCCCCATTCTTTCCAGAAAATGTCTTTAAAGTTGTTACCTTTATCATTTTTGCTGCCCTTGTCAAACAGCACGGGGTTTTAGAACACAAAAGAAATGAGAGACTCCACCACGGCTGCAGCAGTGCGTTGACGTTTCCACATCCTACACCGTGATTGGCTGATCTTCCTGCGGATGAAATGTTAGACAAATCCAGCCTTTTGCTAAATAAATAAAATAAAATAAATAAGTCATTTTTCCACCCAGAACATATGAAAGTGTTCATTTACAGGATAGTCATTCGAAATAATTTATGAATCAGTCTTAACCACAGTATGACTGAATGTATAAAAATCTTGATAATAAATGGATTTTTTGTAAAAAAAAAAAAAAAAAAAAAAAAAAAAAAATAATAATAATAATAATAATAATAATAAAAATT
>JAOVYU010000041.1:3235608-3250213 GCA_025674565.1 Synodontis membranacea | reverse complement strand
CACACACACACACACACACACACATATATATTTATACATATACATTTGGACTCATGGTTTGTTTGTCCTAACCCTGCATCCTGTGCAATAAAGAATTTATCCTCTACAGTAGCGAAAGCCTCCACCAGATGTTAAACTGTGAGTCTATTTTGCAGACAGATGCCGCATTGCACCTCCTGAGGTGTTTTAAAGTCAAACAAATGCCTTTTTTTAAAAGCACATTCTCCTTCAAAAAGTCTAGACACATTAAGCTGATTGGTGCCGGTGTGGTTCTTTGCATTGAGTGCAGTCATTTCGCTGTTCCTGGACGTGTGAATGGGATTCATTCTACTGAATTGCTGGAAGAAATGTAAGCTGTAAGCTGTACAACATCTGTAAGATTTTCTTAGTGTAGCGAAATAATTCATCTTTAGTATATTTTTATTTATTTATTTATTTATTTTTTTTTGGCTGGTATGTCAATCAGAAGCAGACACACAATGTGTGCGGTATTTCATATACTGTATAGATCTCATATAACTAATTACTTGTTTTGTGAATTTATTTAACTAGAAACATCCTTTTCCAGAACTCATCCATTATAGATTATGAAAAGGTCCCACTCATTCTTGTTATGTTCTTGAAATATTTCAAATAGCCACATCAGCATGAAGTTCTTAATGTTCTGACAATAATGGGAAAAGGCTTTTAGAAATTTGAAAAAATAAATAAATGTGAACATTTTTTTGGTCTTTATTTACAATGATATTAGCCGATAAGGTCACTTTTGAAAGTTCACCCCATTACCGAAATTCTAAATTTCAAGTAAAATATAAATTTTTAAATAATATTCTAAGTAAATCATTAGAACAGTTTTAATGTCCGTGTTCCGTTAGCATTCCGTGTGCCACATTTTGTGTTTGCGAATCCTTTGCTAAAACACACAACCCAAGGAAACGGTGCAAAACCTGAGATATTGCTGTATGAAATGGGTTAACATATTTTTGATAGATTTGGTGGTAAAAAAAAATATATATATATACATGTATGATACAAAGTAAGCCTGATTTTAAGATATGCAAAGGTTAAATGGCCCTGCAGTGCCAGAAATCACCCACCTACAGACACCATCTTCACAAGCACTTAACAGTTTACTCATTTAACATATGTGTCTGAAAACAGCCTGCAAGGCAGGAGGTAAATGACTACCCTAACAAAGTCTGGTCTCAGGCTACAAAAAGATGTCTGGAAGGCATAAAGATAGGAATCGGGCTTCAATCTGTGTGAAAGCATCCGAGCTGTCAAAATGGAAATGGGACATGTGACAGCAGCATTGTAAAACTCAAGGTGCCTCTTTCCGTATTGAATATTTAAGCATGGCGATCATTTCTGGGTCTCTAAAACCGCAGGGTTTAATATTCGCTAGCTTCTTCCTGCAATAACTCCTTTCTTTCTCACTTTATTTTTATTTATTTTTTTTATTCGTTCACTACTTCGTTTTCGAAACAAGTCTGGAGATATGTACAGATATACTTACTGAGAAGCGTTATCACTGAATATGTCAGGGTGACTGATGAACGTTTCCAAAGAGGTTTGCTAATGCACACTTATCGCTGGCATGTGAGTGGTTTATACCGATATGTTGAGAGATGACTTCTAGAGTGTTCTATGGCTCAGAAATTTGTCCCCGAATGCTTATTAGTGTCTCTGCAGCCCATTGACATGCCAGGGGAGTTTCTTTAACACCTAATTCAAGCATCGATCCTGAACCAGGCAAGACTAAGAGGTGAAATATACCTACTCTCTGCAGGGAAGAGATACAGGGACTACGATACAGGGATATCCATGAGCGGATACCTCCCCTGAGTATAGCTCCACTATATTTCTTTGAGTACACCCAGGGATACCCTCCACTGAAAGTGTATGAAAGTGTATCTGAATGGATTTGGATTCTTTTGCCCTTGTAATCGAACCCATTTTAAACTTTGTGGAGTAATGCTAGAAATCCTTTTTTTTTCCCCACAAAGTACTTGTGTACTTCATGGCTCAATTTAGATTTTTTACAATCACATTTTGGTATTTTCGGGTAATTAATTTTTTTAATGTAGAAATGACTCAATTTTGTAAAGATGAAAGTAAAAGGAAATAGTCACTGCCATAAAACATCATCAATCTTCCATCCTGTGTGACCGATTGGATGTTAGATCATTGGACCTCAGACGTTACTGGACAAATTGTATATTATACACAGCCCAAATATTCTTTGTTCTCAAGTTTCAGGTTTAACTGATCTCAAGTTTTGTGCCTTTGCACATAACCCCATGCCAACCATCCTTTCCTGGTGTGAACGCTTTCATAGCTCTCCTGATAAGAGAGAGAGGGTGCAAAGGAGGGAAATTTATCATCGCACATAGACCTGTGCTCTGTGTTTGGCATCATAAAACCAATGGCTCAACCCCATCTGGGCCTGCGTGTTGCCCCTGGAGACCTGGTTCCACGATTTCCTCTTACACTCTTGTATTTTTCTGTTTCCTCTTTCCACAGGATTCAAAGGCCAGAGGCTGTGCTCCAGCAGACTAGTGAAAGACAGAATTAACGACCGTGTCCTTGTCCTCGAGAGCAGCCATTTACAAATAACCTGGCACTCTCTAGAGACTGCTGAGTAATTCAGACTTGTTTTATCTTCATTTCACTGTATGTGGAGATAACAGACGGGTATACCAGGCCAGCAGTGATATAACTGCCTGTTTGTCTCTATAATACCATGGATTCAGAGGATGAACCCCTGTTGCTCCAGGCTATGTGGGACTTTAGTGAGTTTGAGGAACAAGATGATGAAGAAGAGAAGGAAGCCTGCGATGAACGGGTTGAAGTGATCAGGGGAGAGCCGGTCTGTAGAGGCCTGTGGTGGGTGGTAGGATGGATTTACACTCGACCCTGGGCCAGTGGAGCGGTCCTTGTTGTAGGCTTCCTGCTTCCCTTAACTCTCTCTGCCTATATGTTCGTCTACTGCGAGCCTCTGGACATTGATCTCTCCTATAGTGCCTTTGAAGTTAGGAGCCATTCATCTGCAGAACGCTTCGATGCACTCACTGTTGCACTGAAAAGCCAGTTAGGGTCTTGGGATAGACACCGGCGTAATGCGGAAGGGTTTGATTTTGACTCAAATGCCCTTAGGGACTTCCTGTTGCTGAAATTAAACAGACAAGAGAAACAGCCAGCGGTGGCCAATCAGACACGGCTATCTGAGGTTTTGGGAAATGGACAGGTTCAATTTGAGGTAGCACAAAAGCAGCGAAACAGAAGAAACACTGAAACGATGAAAATTCTGGATGGTGAGAAACAAGAGAGAAAAAAGAGACAAACAAGAAACGGGACAGAATACAACAGAACACAAGTGAATGAGGAAACGAGCTCAGCTCTTGTCAGAAAGCCAAGATTCACAGGTTACTCCTACCTTCAGACCCAGGCTCTCTGGAGGATGGAGTTGGTGTTTGTGGCTCAGGGCGACAAGGACAACAACATTTTCACCCCGGAGCGACTTTACACTATCCACCATGTGGAGCAACTCCTCATGCAACATCCACAGTTCCACCAGTTTTGCTGGAAGCCTCTGGAAGTGTTGCGGGACCTTCCTTTGGGCCCTTCCTACTGCTCACCCCCTAGCTCCCTCCTCTCATACCTCTTCCCCAGCGAGCGAGCAGGGAAGATCTACTTTGATGGCATGGGCTCAGACCTGGCAGATATACAAGGTGAGTCATTTATAGCAAGTCAAACCACATTGACTTTTACTGGTAATAATAATAATATACGCTTCCGACTGGTAGTCCAGATTCCATTAAACGTGATCACACCATATCCAGCTGCAGTTATTAAACTAAATATAGCAAATATATGGAACTTGCTCAGATTTCTTCTTCTTCTTCTTCTTGGCCCAGGTGCTTTGAGCCTGGCAATCACACATCCACAGTTTTATTGGTATGTGGATGAAACCCTAAATCCGGACAGCCTTCATTCCGCCATCCTCCGAAGCGAGGTCCATTTTGGAGCACCTCTGCCATCGTTCTATTCTCTGCAAGACCGGCCCCTGGAGCAGAGACGAAGATTCAGGGACTTTGTGGTCCAGTATGCTGATATTCTGGCTCAGCAGTCCACCAGGTTAGATACAAATTACTATCAAATTGGATAGCCATTCTCTGAATGTGTTAGGAGTACTGTAAGTCTAAAATCTTGATCAATTCTAAGCTTTTCCCCCAAAAATTATGAGCATCAGCTTCCACTATTACCATAATATTGAGGATCCTGTTATTGTTGGTTAATTGATCCGACATGAAACTTAACTCCAAGGTTAACAAGATTAGCATTCTTCCAGTTCATTCTTTGCTTTTACAAAGTGACATTCTGGCAGTACTTTGAAACAAAGGCAACAGGCTTTGAATTTCACATTATGTTCTAGATAACTTTGATAGTATTTTGAACAAATGACCCCACAGATAATAGGACGACATAATTGTCTTGATCCAAATAATTATTGCTTTAAGATGGGCTTAGTGTGCCGAGATGTAATTAAGATAATCCGTATTACATTTATCTGTACAGCCATACCAAGAGACGTTTTTGTTCCCTATTTCGAAGTATTCGGTATAATGCAGGGCGGCCAACATTGCGAAGAAGAAAATCTTAGCAAGCAGGGAGAATTTTAACACAAGAACCCTAGTGTATTTCAGTAACCCCTTGCCAACAGCATAAAAGATAAACAGCACATTCTACCAAGAGCTTTTATACCAACTAGAGATCACAGCCCCAACCTTTTGTTTTCTAATTTTTCATAAAGCAAAGTTTCGTAAATTGCTTGCTAGCACAACCAAATGCACCTTTCCCATCCTGTGCCCTTTCCCCTTCAGTGAATGTTCTATCCTGCCAGGCGAATCTTATTCATGTACTGTATGACCATTATTTAATCTAAGAAAGCAGGAAAGCTTCTATTTCGGGCGTCTATAATATCATCATAGCAAAGAGAGAAAAGAAAAACAATCAATGCTAAGGCTAGACCATGGATGTTGGCACCTTTGCAATAATTCACCTTGAATGAAATCCTTCCTCATCTTGGTAGTCCATTTGTGCCATTTCTTTTCTCTCTGTCATTTTCCCTGCGGTTCTTTTCATTGCACTCTTCATCTCTTTCTTAGGAAGGCAAAGGTGATGTAATGGCGTCCACATAATTATTCCTTAAAATAGGGGTAGTATGTACAGTGATCTAATGAGATAATTCCATGTTCTTTCATCAGACCGCCCATGCTGAGCAATCTTTTTTTTTTACATTTTTTTTTTTTTGTCTGTCCTAATATCTCCTCTCTCTTTCTTTTGTGCCCTTTTGAATCACGTCCATGGTCAATTTGCTCTCAGCCTCTTTCTTTTCACCACGCATCTCCTCCCTGCTGTCCTTTTACTTCTCTCTCCTTCTCTTTCACAGCAAGGTGAAGGTGCTGTATGGGGGTACAGAGCTTTTCGATGATGAGGTCAGAAGGACGTTCCACAGCGACATGTTGCTGGCGTTATTCAGTGGCGCCTGCATAGCAGTGCTGGTCTACATCCTTACTTCTTTCTCACGTAAGGTTTGCATGCATTTCTTCCGTACGAGGAAAGCAGTTCTAAGTTGGGATTATTTATGCATTGTTTAACTTTGGGCACATTTCTACTTTACCGTTTAACATATACGAGGTGTGGCTGTTAAATAACGAGACTGATGCTGTAATTCAGTTTTAATGAAGAATACTTACTGTACATTTCAATGTTCTCCCCTTCCGCTACTCCACACCGCTGCATTCTGGTCTTCCACTGATCAAAGCAGCGAAGTAGGTCTTCTTCCGATAGATGTCTCAGAAGCGCTGTCGTTTTCCTCTTCACTTCTGGAACAGACGCAAAATGTAGTTCTCTTGAGGTCAGAATTTGATTTGAATAAAAATGAGTAAAGTCACCTTGTGCTAGATCAGGTAAATAGGAAGGGTGGTCAAGGTCTACTGTGATGCATTTCTGGGCCAAAAGCTGCCTCACTGAGAGCGCTGTGTATGCTGGCACATTGTCCTGATGAAGGAGGAAACCATTTTCCCCACAGCTGTTGCCTTTTTCTTTTGATCCTGTCTTGCAAATTCTAGAGAACGTTGTTGTAATAGCGTTGGTTCACTCTTACTCCATCAGGAAGCCAGTTCTCCATTATTACGCCCTAAAAGTCAAAGGAAAAAAAATTATCATGGCCTTGAACTTGGACTTGCTTTGTCAAGCTTTCTTCATTCAGCGATCCATATGTTTTCCAGTGCATTGACCGGCTTTTTTCTTTCTTTCTCAGGATCGTACTGCTCAGTCTCGTTATTTAATAAGAGCACCATGTGTGCGTTACTCTGTGCAGGTTTACAAGCTCTAATATCTAGCACAACCTCAACCTTTCATTTAGCATGCCGAGTTTCTTGCACCTAAAATTTGGTAAGCAAATCCAGCTAACTAACCTAAACCTCCCCTGCTCTCTTTTTTTTCTTTGTGTGTAGTGTTTCTGACGTTCTTTGGTTTGGCTAGTATTGGCCTGAGCTGCCTGGTGGCTCTGTTCCTCTATCATGTGGTGTTCGGGGTGAAATACCTGGGTATTCTCAATGGTGTTGCAGCTTTCATAATCATTGGCATTGGTGAGTGCTCACTGATGAAATCTTTCCATCTTTCCATTATTTCTGAGTAGCACCTACACTTAGAAATGAAAACTATTTAAAATTCTTTTTTAAAAAATTGAATGAAAAAAAACAACTAACAAAACAAAAAAAAAAACATCATTCGTGCTGTAAAAGAGTTCTCAAATCAGAAGCCCATTCATTTCGTCAAATAGATATGAAAACAACTCCTTATTGACTTTCACATAAGAAAAAGTTTTTATTTGGTGTGCTTGTTTAAACTTAATGTAATTTATAGTGGTCTCTTTGCGCCTCAGTTCTGGAACTACGGCGTATGTTTCTGAATCCCACCACCTGCTACTAGAGGGTGTAATTAACATGCAAGCAATTTAAACTCCAGCGCGAAGCTGACATGTATCTCTGCTGCTAGCACAAAGTGCTTGCCCCACCATGGACAGAAAATGAAGATGCCTGCCAGTCTCAAGTAATATTTTTTAGGCAGAGTGAACTAAGCGCCTGCTTAGGGCCCGCATCTGTGGCTCCCAAGAGCACTCGAAATGTCCTACAACTGAGCTTGAATATTGTTTGTGATATGCCCATGGTAATCATACAAAAACTTAATATTATATTATATTATATTAACAGGTTGGATAGTTAATACTAATCATTTCCTTCTGCCTCAAAGCTGGGGTCACATTCATGCACTGTACCAGACGTTAACTGCATTTTGGTGAAGTGAAAGTGATTATTTGTCATTATTGACACACCACAGCACACAGTGCACAACAACAGCGAAATGTGTTCTCTGCATTTAACCCATATGTGACGTGACACACAGCAGGGGGCAACTATTTTCAGCGCCCAGGGAGCAGTGCTTGGGGGCAACACCTTGCTCAGGGTACCTTGGTGGTACCTTGCTGGTAGTGGGATTCGAACCTGCAATCTTTCGATTATAAGAGCACTTCCCTAACCATTAGGCCACCATCAGTCTTCTCCACTGTGTCAATGGAAAAAGCAAAAAAATAAATAAATACTGTCACAAAAAAAGGACAATGGCACCAAGGTGGTGGGAGGCCTCCAAAATCAAATTCTCCCCCATATGACCCCATAAAGGCTTGAGCCAACTCTGCTTTTAGGTGCAAGGTGAGGACAGAACATTCCATCTCATACAGTAGCTGAAACATTGGCCAGCGATTTGTTGACCCATGCAACGATGACTCATTTACTGGCTTCGAGGTTCAAGGAAGCTGAAAAACGTGAGACTGATCGATCCCAATCACAAGATTTGCTCATTGAGCCACTGCTGCCGCAACTTTCTGCTCGGCAATGGCAGATCACTTTATGAAGATTCACCAAAGTCCTCTTCTGATTGAGCTGGGGAAATTTCCAATTCACAGAGTTTGCCGTTGAAAGTAAGGCTTTACTATAATTATAATTATAATACATTAAAAAGCTCTGTACGGCACATGGAGCCTTCTTTGCATGGCTATAACTCTCGTGCTTCTCATCAAGGGAGACTCTTCTATATCCTTTCCTTCTCTCTATCTCTTTCCAGGTGTGGATGATGTGTTCGTGTTTATCAGTACGTTCAGGCAGGCAGCTCATATTGTAGGAGCTGAGCAGCGTATGATCCACACAGTGAAGACGGCAAGTCGCGCCACCTTCCTCACCTCCTTCACCACGGCAGCCGCCTATGCAGCCAACGCCTTCTCCCAGGTACAAACACAACAGCGTTTCTATTTTAGTTCTACATAGCAAACTAGCTGAACTGTATGAACGTCAGCCTCAGAATCGACTGGTTATGTTCCTTTGTGTTGTTCCAAGTTACAGCATCAATTCAATAGCTACTTTCCTTAAACCTAAAAAGTCTAAGCCTCTTTTTTGATTCCTAGTTATAATAGTCAATAAAAAGCCCCCCAAGTTCTAGTGAATACGTGATGTGTCTTTTATTTTCAATAGACGGGTTGATGACACGTACAAATCTGTCGCTGAATTTCTGGACTTATGATAGGTGTGACTATTGATTGCTTAAAAGGATTTGTATGAAAGCCTGCTGTTTAGAGTACAATTAACTCTCCCCTTGAAAAATCCAATAGCGAATAAATAATAATACAAAAGGAATGCTGGTTTAAGCCAAACAAACAAACAAACAAACAAACAAAAAAAGCCTTTTTTTATTGTTAAAGTAAGAAGCTGCAAGAGTGATTTTTTTTTTCTCGTTAAGTCACACACAGCATCTAAAGTAAATTTCTACACCAAGTAAATTATTAAGCAAAAATAAAAAACGAAATGACAAGTCATGAGCATTCACTGTATCGAAAAAAATAAAACTCCCCCCGGGGGATTGTAAATGAGCCACACGCTGACAGATGTTTAGCATCATCTCAGAACACAAGATTGAGACAGAAAGGATTAAATAAGCTGTAACGATAACTATGAAACAATAATCAAACTATACAGCAGGACTTTTAGGCCTTTTTAACCTTGAGTGTCATCACCTCATGTTTATTCAGTACATGAAAATGAAAATGAAGGTCTTGCTGAACTGGTAGGAATAATAAAATCTGGAGGAAAAAAAAAAAAAAAACTGCATAATTAGAAGTATATTTGACTTTCGGACACCAGACACTTGGCTCCTCTTTATACATTATGTATGCAGATCCCGGCAGTGCATGACTTTAGTCTGTTCATGTCTCTCATCGTGAGTTGCTGCTGGCTCTGGGTGTCCATTCTAATGCCTGCTGCCCTCTGCATTTGGAATCAGTGTGCTGCTGCTCATGCTAACGCCTGTCCGAAATGGTAAAGTAGTCCAGAACCTTCTGCTTTGGCTAATGCTGAGCAATACAGTAGCAGTCAAAAGTTTGGACACACCTACTCGTTCATAAGTTATTCTTTATTTTTGACCGTTTTCAACACTGTGGAACAATGCTGAAGATATCAAAGCTATGAAGTAGCATATGGAACGTAAATGGAAAAAAAATAAAGTGCTAAAAAAAACGTTTCCTAGGTTAGATTCGTCAAAATAGCCACCGTTCGCCTTGATGACGGCTTCGCACACTATCAGAACTTAACCAGCTTCATGAGCTCGTCACCTGGATTGCTTTTCTTGCCTCGTTTATAGTATGCGCTCGAGACCGCCAGTTGTGTTGTCTCGGGGTAGATTTGCTGTACAGTAAATACCCCTATTCCACGACTCCATTAATCCATATTATATCAAGAACCGCTCAACTACTGTACGTAAAGAGAAACGACAGTCCGTCAATACTTTAAGGCATGCAAAGAAAAAAAACAATGAATTCGGAGGTGTGTCCAAACATTCGATTTGTCAGTCCCATAGTCTATCGATGGTGTTTACTGCTCGCTGTTTACTTGTTTACTACAGGTGGAGTACTCTGAATACGCTCTCAGTCAACCTCAGCCCTCTTTCGGACGAGGATGACGACGTGGCCCTTTTGACTGTAGAGACAGAACCAGGTGTTTTTTTTTTGCTGTCGCTTACGTGGTTTATTCAATGTAAATAAAACCAGAACACTAGCAATAGTGCTCTCTAGCACCCTATATTAAACAAAGTGTTTTAAATATCATAAAGACGTTTCATCGTATTGTACAGTAGGAAGATAGCTGTAGTACCTCCTCTTGATTTATCACCAGGCCTGCTTTGCTTTGCTCGTTAACCGTGAAATATGATCGTTAATCGTGACCACATATCAATAAGCTTACGTTGCATAGAATCGCTGGTATTGGAGCATGTTTTGTGAGTATGAGTACTAGTAAATAAGCAAATATGGAATGAATACCTCATTCCGGTATTGCCTAGGCAGTGCTTGTTCGGGTTTTTTTTTTTTTTTTTTTTAAGGAGTTCAAGCAGTCATGGCAGGCAATCATTTATCCATTAGCTCTATTAGTAAGGATTCCTGGTGTCTCATACAGTATGTCAGCAAATAGTTGAAGGTTAGGAATGAGGTGTACAGTAACACACAGGGTGTAAAGATAACACACATTAGTATGTCTGGCTGAAAACACATCCCTTTCCGACCGTATGGCAGATGACACATGGTGATGTCAGGGGCCATGTCAGCCTCGTTCCCCTCAACATCATCATCATCTCCTCTTAGTTCAGTGGGTCGCTCTCCGAAGAGCTACAGTAGGAGTGCCGTGATGGGTAGCTCGTCGCTATGCCTCATTCATCTCTGTCAGCGAACATACCCTTTTAGACAACTGACAAGGCATGAAACTGACCTGGATGTTTGTAGCCAAGGAATTGCTCTAAGAGAGAGAACAGAGTAAGGCACAGATGTGGTTATAATATCCAAGTGATAAGAACGCCCAAGAGGTTGCCGTGTAAACCTATTCCACAAAAGTGCTTGTAAGGTACAAATAAAAAAAAATAATAAATTAAAAAAAAAAAAGTATTTTAAAAGACACAACAATGTAGTGAGGACTAGATTAGGGGCCTGTTTAGGGGTTAAATTGGGGCTCTGCGGTTTCAGGGTTGCTATGGGTGAACACGTGTGTGTGCATAGACTACAGTTCAAAATCTGATTGATAGCATTTGGCAGACTGTAAATAGAGTATAACAAGGTGGGACAACCCTCTGCTCTGAATGCTGAAACACTAATCAGAGTCATTCTAGTTGGCCGTGTGCAAAACTACAGTACACTCTCCTGTGTATATTTCTCAGATATACAGTAGGAATGGTGTTCTTAGCACTAAAGGAGAGAAGAAGAAGAAGAAGAAGAAGAAGAAGATTACGGAAAGAACAGTTTTTTAAATAGTTACATTAAACTGGAATTAATTTACATATTATTTAAATATTGCAATTAAAAAAAATAGACATGTTGCCAGCAATTTAAACTTCCACATCGATACACACAATGGATAATTTTACAGCGAATTCCATCACAGAGAACACAATCTTGTTCCTATGAGGCAATACAAAGACTGCAAGCTAGTTCCTTTTTTTTTTTTTTCATTAATTAACGTTATGGCTATGTCCCCTGATTGAAACCACGATTGTTCCGACAATGCGGAGAATATGTTCAAGACGTCTTGACAGTTTAAGTGTTGCGTTAATCTAGCTGGTTCAAACTCTAGTTCCAGTTAAACTGTCAAGCTAGTTTAATGTAAAAGTTAGCTATTTATATAAAAGTTTTATCGAATGTGTCGGTTTCTTACCTATTTTTCTCCCACCTTTCCATCACCTTGACTGAAGTTGTTGATCTGCTAGGTAGGATTTAAGGAAACCCGGCGACAGGAGAAAAAAAAAAAAAAAGGGAAATCCCACGAAAGTTTTGATGTTCACAATTCAAGCTAAAAGAAAAACAACACTGACAAATACAGTACCAAAAAGCAGCAAAAAGAGAAGCACATCTAGGTAGCATTCGCATATCAATATACTGTATTTATACTATAGTGTCATGTTACTTTATTAATTATCTTGGGAGGGAACCAGATAACTGTCAGCGTTTGGTTTAAAAGAATGAGGTTAAGAGCCTACCCTGATACATACTTCCATCCATCTATCCATCCATCCATCCATCCATTTTCTATACCACTTATCCAGCTTGGGTCATGGGGTAGCTTGAGCCAATCCCGGAAGACTTTGGGCGAGTGGCGAGGTGCATCCTGGACAGGTCGCCAATCTATTGCAGGGCTTGATACACAGTTATCATTTTAATTCAATAAATTCACAAAGAAAAAAAAAATGTTGTTGTATTGTTTTTTTGCAAATCAATACAAATAATTTTTCGATGATGCCAATAATGCACAGTTTACTGAACTAGAACGTAAAAACAAGTTAAATGTTTATTTAATTTGCTCACATATGTATGAATTTTTGCATCCCTGCCATGCATCCTCTGCTGAAATACAGCACAATTCAGACGGTTCACAGTAATGGTAACCTGCTTGCCAATCTGCTCCAGATCTCCACGATTCCGAGTTTGACGCGGCTCTGCTGCCTCTCCCAGATGGATCCACAGAAGGGAACATTGGGTTGGTCAGTGCCAAGCTCCAGAGGGCACTGCGATCCTGGGTGGCTGAGCCTGCCGTGAAGAGACGTAAAGCAATTATAGGTGAGACTGAAATTCCAATAAAACATACGAAATTTAATGGGCATTAATATTATGTACAGAGTGGATAAAGAGGGGGGGGGTGAACATGCTGTAAAATTTCACACGTAAAACTCTGGTGTTATCTTTTCTGGGTTCTCTGTCTCAGCTCTGTATGTCGTAGTACTGCTTGCTTCGGCGTGTTGCTGTAGCCTCCTTAAACCAGCCAGCCATGCTCCTGCGCTCTTCCACCACAACACCAACTTACAGCAACTTCTGGATCTCCGTAGCAACCTGAGCGCCCAGGGGATCTCGTGTCACATGTGCTCAGGTGAGAGGCAACACTGGCATTGCTATATATCTCATTTCCTTCCATCTCATTCTTATTACCTCGGAGGAGCTAGCACATTCTTTCCTCCCCAATTTCATAATAATGTTCTCTTGTGCTTGAAGGAACCTAAAGACAGAATAAATCAGCTATGAATAATTCAAGAGGGGCTAGTAACTTGCCTCTAACCACTGTTAAAGAGCTCAATGCCAAAGCATAACCAACTATGACACGGAATTCTAGGCTTTTGTTAGGTTTTGCCGTGCTGCATTATAAATGCTAAAATGGTTTCGCTCTGTGTCCCATAGGAGTGTTTATGGAAACACCGCACAGCTTGCACAGCAGCGTTCACGCCGTGAGCTCCACATCAAGGAAAAACTCACCATCAGGCCAAGCTGAAGGGAATCCGAGACAGCAAAACACCGTTAATGCCACACACACCACAACAGGTCTAATTTACGTTGTGCACTTAAAGTCATAACAATGTACAGTTGTGTAATTGTAAATACACATGAATTCAGTTTATAGTGCCACACTGTATGACATTATTATTCATTTAAAATGACTTGTCCAAAGTATGTTTTATACAGGCAGTCATTTATTAATCTTTTAGTAAAGTTGTTATTAAAATTTTCATTGATTAATTAAGCTCATTTTATATGAAGTCACGTGATCAGTGTACACTATACTTAGGTGTCCACAAACTTTTGACAATGGAGTGTATGTTCATAAATGTTCACCAGATGTAAGTGACAACGCAAGTTCATAGCACAGCTGTACATTTAGTGACACCTATTCAACTCTATAATAAGAAAATAACTATATTACTAACTGGTGAAAGATCGTCTCCTAGGTATAGCGTGTGCTAAATCCTCCACCCTCCGAACTGCCCCGGCTACCATAGGCACACATTTACTCTTCCTTCTTTTATACTGTAAGGTGCCATTACTTTTGTCCTAATTGAAGGGCTACTCTTAGTCATTGCTTTCTTATGTGAATATAAAACCACTGAGTTTTTCAGCATTTGAAATGAATAAGCAACTTGACAGCGTAACCTGTGTATTTTTCATTATGTTTTTCGGCTACTCCCGTTAGGGGTCGCCACAGCGGATCTTTTTTGCCCACATGTATGACGCGATTTGGGAGAGCTTTTTTACACCGGATGCCCTTCCTGACGCAACTCTCCCCATTTATCCAGGCTTGGGACCAGCATGAGAAATACACTAGAGTGTGCACCCCTTGTGGATAGGTCTTTTACAGCACCCGGTATTTCCTGGCGGTCTCCCATCCAAGTACTAACCAGGCCCGACCCTGCTTAGCTTCCGAGAACAGGAGAGATCGGGAATTCTCAAAACTGCATGCAAAACTGCATCACGCTTAAAGTTCACATTCATGAGTCTTCTTATGAATAAATTTAGAATTTTTCAATTTTTAGAATAAGCTCAGAATTTTTTTTTCCTGACTATCTGGATTTTCATGAATACCAGGTTTCATGTGTGATACATTATGGTGTGTGTGTGTGTGTGTGTGTGTGTGTGTGTGTGTGTGTGTGTGTGTGTGTGTGTGGGTGGGTAGCTCTTTTTGTTTGTCTT
>JAOVYU010000041.1:3189060-3199210 GCA_025674565.1 Synodontis membranacea | reverse complement strand
TTTTTAACATTATTAGAGCCCTCTAGACATGAAATAACACCCTTTGGTCACCATTACACTCGTATTACCCAATATAGACAAAATAAGAGAAAAAAAAAAAAAAAGACATATTAGACGTTACAAATATCATATTATTATTATTGTACATTTAATTATTGTATCATTTTCACTGTCTCGATCAACTTTTTAATGAATATACTGTTTTTGAAAAAAAAAAAAAAAACGCGATAGAGTGAAGCCGCAAAACTCGTTTTGTTTTGAAATGTTTTATTTTATTTATTTATTTTTAATTCCATTCTGGTCGACAAGTTTTTACATTTTACCAGAATTCAGTCACATCAACCTCGAAATGGCCTTTCCCCCCAAATCGCCACGCATACGTGCAGACTGTAGCAACACTGCCATCATCGTGTTTATGGTTTGTGTTGGTATTTTGAAAAATCTTGAAAAAAAATTTGGAAAATGTGGCCATCCATTAAGAAGAAAAAAAAAAAAGCCATTTTCAAGATCTTACTAGGTGTGAAAAGAGGCAAGCTGTTATTGTTCTTATTACCTATTATCTTGCTTTGTGGTATTTGGAAGGGTGTGTGTACTTGGGTTTGGAAGGGTGTGTGTAATTTTCTCCTTTGAAAATAATAATAATATATGAGCCTACTTTTTTAAATAGTTGAATAAGATCATTTTTTTAAAAAAATTGGATTATGTCAGAATAGCATTCAGTATAAAGCACTTATTAGCTATAACGGAAGGAATCTAGAAGCAACTGCTCTCGTTTATCAAAAACGGTAAAGTTGTGTAGATGTTTTCGTACGCCGAACCAAAGAAAAAATTCCGGTCAGAATGCACAAGTGTCAGTAACGCTGATTTTCGTTGTGCCCGTTTGAATACGCTGATGAATACAAATCACGTGTACGTTACAAAACTCCATAAAAGGCAAAGCTCACGGAGCCGCGACACTAAATGACGACTAAACGGTGACTAAACTCTTCTGCTCTTTACGGGGTGCCATTTCTTTTCTTTTTTTTTTGGTCCAACTTGATTACCACTCTTATTTATGTCAAGTAGTCTTGGATTGATTTCTTTCAAGTCGCTTCATTTTCAAAAAGATGTTGGGTATGCCGTTTAAATAGATCAGTGATTTAAACCCATGAGGATAATTTGTGTATAAAATCGCGGTAACTCGTCGGCCCAGCGCGTGTAGTCAATGTCCTAATATTGTTTGTTTATAAAACTAACTCATCAGAAGCACTTTAAAGCATGACTGATTTTCTACACGCTCCAATGTCTTGCGAGACGGCTTTATCCATCTCGTTAAATAAGAAACGAAAAATGATCCGGAACTCTCGTACCGCTACTGGCAAGATGCAGCGGCGGCAGAAGCTCATTAAAAGTAAACACTACAACAAGCACATAATTAAGCAGATATGCCCGTCTGTCTGGTATTTTCACCTTTTCGCCCGGCGTGACTGAGATTCTCCAGATACAGTGCATGTACGCCGAGTAGCCGTTGGGAAAACCGGGAGACGAGAAGTTCCCACTGCTGTCCTGCAGACTGTCTCCACATCCTTAAAGAGAGAGAGAGAGAGAGACAGAAAGTCTGGGTCAAAGGTGAGTAATAACGCACGTTTGCGAGGACAGGGCCAGAGCAGAGCAGAGCATAGCATGCTGAAGTATTTATACGCTCCGGTGTAGCCAGATGTCACGCAAAAAAAAAAAAAAAAAAGATGAAAGGAGCCAAAAAAAAAGGCTATGTTGATGCCTAGATGGATTGGGGGGGTTTTTTTCCACCCAGAATTCAATGCTATGAAACACATGTGCTTTTAATAACAGAAGGTGAACTGCATGTCACATTCAGTGTCCACTGTCCTTCAATCAACCATGCATTAACATCTCATGCAGCATCACTGGAAATGACTGGGTCTGAATGCTCAACTCTGATTGGTCAGAAGGTTTTAACGTAGTTCCTACAAAAGCAGCCCTGATTGTAGTTCCGTCTGTAATTTAAATTACTATAGTAACATTTAATTTACCTGGAACTTGCACACAGACTAGCAAAAAAACAAATTTAGAAATGCAATAAGGTAAAAAAAATGTCCATTCGATGACTTTGTAAACTTTTCTATCACAGTTTCCGGTATTAGATCTTTGTAACAGAAAAATATTTTTCCCGGCACGGAAGAGTCTTCGGATGGATGGCGTTCCCGTTTCTCTATAACATGACAACACGGCGCTTTTTCTTTCTTACTAACTTCCAAGAGAAAGCACACGAGGAACAAGGACTTATAGTCGTTATGGCATAGACAATAACAGGAATTTGTTTCGCAACGTCGAACGCGACAACAAACGGATAAAAAGCACAACGTGGTATTCTTTAATAAATATAAAAAGAAGCGAGGTCCTTTTACTGGGAAAAAAACGGCACTAATAGTAACTCCTGCTTTGCGCTCGGCTGCATCGCCACCCTGTTTCTGAACATTTTCCCCGCAACAGCAAGCGACCAAGCGTTTTATTCCTTAATTAATTAGAAGTTTTTTTTCACCCTCAATCCTGGCCCTGAAGCGCAACCACGTCGCACATTCGAGCGTGCTCCTATCTCATCTGATTCAAGTCTCAGTTAAAGAAGGTAAAACGCTTAAGAGTGCCGGATGGAGGTCCTGCGGAACCATGACTGAGAAACACCGAAAGGAGAAATGAAAGCAGAACTCGAAGCACGGTGCATCCTCTTTAAATATAGGAGCAAGAGGGCTAAAAATAAATCCTCTCTGAGGAAAAGCACTGTACTGTACACGATGTGCTAGAGAATGAAACACACTGCTGGTCATCCAGAGAGCGCAGAAGCACTGCAATTCCATCATGTGAAATGTACAAAACAGCTAATGTACAAAACAGGATATACTGTGCTGCTGTGGGGTTTTTTTTTTTTTTTTTTTTTTTTTTAAATAAATGAGAATATGTAATCTAAAGGGCATCATGGATACATTAATGATAAAAACAAGCACCAACTGAAATGAGTTCTTAAAAAGCCTGAAAATGCATCACTTCATGCCTGAAGCCTTACAAATGCCCCAGCGTTCTCCCCCACCCTCCATCAAATCCACTAGGCAGCTCATAAATACACCTTGTTACTCAGTTTACACTCATTACTTTCCTACAAACGCGGCTCTGCGGTTGCGTAAAGGCAAAGCTGCTGGGAGCGCATGCCTCCAAGGCGTATCGTTGAGGCCCACGATGTTCAAAACTATTAACAAGCAGCCTGGCAAGCCACGGGGGGGGGATGGGGGTATGTGACTGCCACGGCAAGGAATGCTGTGCAAATTGTGGATCCGCCACACTACCAGGGGAGGTTTTCTTTTCCTTTTTCCATCACCCGAGTTCCTGAGTCTGCCCGTCGCGTGCCACGCCACATCATCCGCTCTCACCGAGGCCGCAGACAGAAAGTCTTGTGACATGGTCATCAGTTTTAAAGGCGGTGACCAAGCATGACGCACAGGTTTAAAATGAAGCAGAATCAGGCATATACATTTTTCTCCTTTCCTTCACATCAGAAAAAAAATAATAAATCGAATTGATAAACCAGTGTAGTTAAGAACTGGTGTGAACCGGTTCTAACAACCTAACAAGTTTTATTTATTCAGTTACTACAGGCATGCCTTAAATATGTTTTTTTTTAAGTTTTCTGTTTTCCACTATTAGTGGATCATCATTCCTGACTGTTTAGACATTTTTGAACAAATACGCACTGGAATTCAGCCTCGACAGATGCACGGTCTGTCACTTTTCCCCCCAAAAGAAAGGTTCAAGTACGAGGTCACAGGCTTGACACAGATTTCCGAGTCAATGTCTTTAACATGACTGAACATCGTGCGATGGCATGCTGCTGCGATTGAAGTGTTGTCCCCCCCCCCCCCCCCCCAAGCTCATGGTTTTCCAATAACACTGAACACCAAAGTATTCCTCTTATACGACAAACGTTCGTGCCGATGATTACAATTTTTGTATTCGTCAAAGGACGACACATCATGCTTCTTACCCGTTTTATTTTTTTTTTTCTACTGAAGACCTTCCAGCGGTGAAAATCTCACATATTGTTATAAAGCTCTGACACAGGAGACTCCGTCTATAAATGTTTAATTGACAACCAATTAAGGCTTTAAATCCGTTCGTGTGAAACGCCCACCATATCAGTCCATCTGAATCCATTGCTACTAAAAACAGTTGGAGCTGGCGTAATGGGAAAATTAATACCTTCTGATCAGTCAGATTTAAAATAATTCGAGTACAAATCATTATACTGCACAAATCCCAATCATAAAATGTAGACTTGAGTAGGTGCACGAAAGAAAAAAACAAAACAAAAAAAACAAAAACAAAGAGGCTACACATTTATCTCCCACGATTCTCCTTTTAGACCACACCGGACATAGTAATTATCTTTCCATAAGGCTTATGATGGAAAGGTTTTATACCTTTTTTTTTTTTTTTTTTGCATTTCTTTACCCTAAAGAGCAGCTGCGCTCTGTTTCCTCCTTTATCTGTAAAAACGAGCAGCGGCAAACTTCCTGTGCTTGGCCAGTGTTTACTTGTCTTGCCCCAAGCCTGGGAGCCAAGGCAACTGTTGCCAAGATGCCCCACCACATCAATCGCAGACACTCGACTATTTCCAGACAAGACAAACTGCATCTGGGAAACCTTGTCGTGGGTTCTTGCTTTTTTTCTTCTGCATGTCGCATTGTTCTGTACATAAATGGGGGAGGTTGTGTACCATATGGTGTAAAGCTAGCATGAATATACAGTAATAGTATGGTTCTGCACACATTAACCCAAGACACATCCCAAGATTTTAACAAAATCAGAAGGTCCATTCAGAGATCTAGGATTCATTTCCTTCTTTTTTTTTATTCATATGTATTTAGCATGCAGGACATGATGCGTATGATGACACAAATCAGCAGGACTAGCGCTCTTACTTGGACACTTGTAAAGTTTGCGTGCCTGTGCAATGTCTCCTTTGCTCAGCCTGGTTCTCTGGCCGATGGGCGGGCGGACGCCGTTTACGTCATATCGTGGTAGAATGGTGTCCAGGAAAATCCCTCTGTTGTTCAAAAAAAAAGAGAGAGAGAGAGTGAGAGAGAGAGAGAGAGAGAGAGAGAGAGAGAGAGAGAGAGAGAGAGAGAGAGAAAGAGAGGAAAAGAAAAGTCAGCAAAATGAGAAAGATCGAGTCGGGGGGGGGGCACACAGATACGGCACCTACACTGTAACAAGATGTACTCTCTTTGCTATACTCCTACATCCTGCCATCTTTCTCCTACGTTCGCGTAATGTGTTCTGGTTTTTCTCTAATAGTAATAAAAAAAAAAAAAAACAACAACCCTAGAACACAAAACCAATAACCGGTTTCACCAATAGTTTTGCTTAATGACACAAAAACAGACCGTAGTTATAAAAGAATAAAAGAAGTCGAGACGTCCCTTGCATACGCTACTACACAAAATCCAAGCAGAGCCAAGCAAAATTCCTTTCTCTCCTCGCGTAAGGATTTAACGCTATAGTGTGGATGCAGCATACTGTAGGTAATGTATGCATTGGGAAGTGCATTCACTCATTGAGGGCTCACGCTTTGCCGACTGGGACGGAAGCCAAAGCCCTGTTATCTACAAACACAGCTACGAGAGGTTCACTGGCTGAAGAGTTCCCGTTTCATCTCGACTGAACAGCACCGAGGGCGTGAGAGAAATGGGGTGGACTGGAAGAGGTACAGACAGTACCCGGGTTGGTTTCTCTGGGTAAACTTCGGATTTACGTACAGGGTCCAAAGCAAAACGAGCTCATTTCAGAACGGCTAATAAACAGCCGTCGTGAACAAACTGTACAACTTTGCTTTTTTTTTTTTTTTTTTTTTTTTGGCATGTTCTCTTCGTCTTTGGTGCGCGTACGCAAGGAACATTACGATGGTGTATTTTAAACGTCCGTCGCATTTTCCCGAGACCTTCTGCGGCGCCGAAGGATAAAATGGTTACAGGAATACAATGAAAATATACATATGTCTTGTATATTCAAAGTAATAAATCACACTAACTGACATTTACACACTAGCTACACTAATGATCTCAACTTCCTGCCCTTCGAAAGGACCAATTCTTCAACTTCTCAATATTTACAGTACATATCTACAATTCCTCTTCTATCCGTGATTCTTCTCGTTCGGTCAATGGTCTTTCAAATCCCTGAATCGGTTGCTAAAATGTTTAATATCCATTATTACGAATTCTTTTCCTGCATCAACGTTTATACACGTTACTTCATTTAGATCCATGACTGAAGAGTTCTTTTCCTGCATTAACATTAGCCAAAGTATTTCCAAACAATTGCTAGTTTAAAAAAAAAAAAAAAAATCTTTGTAAGGACAGATTTATTTATGTATTTATTTTTTACATGATAAGATTTGGACGGCAAGAAAAGACAAAGGAACTCAACTAAAAGTTGTAAAAGGATGTTAGTTTAGTCATGTGATTATATTTGTTAATCCTTGCCTTTTAAACACTTTAGCGGCTGAGCTACGGCATTAAGTTGCTGACAATAACGATGTTGTAACATCACTATAACGCTTTCTTGACATTACTTGTACGTAGGTGTTACTCACAAGATTGGCTTCTTTGCGAGATAATCAAAACTGATTAACAAAGAATACCGAAGACTTAAAACTCTGGTTACACAATTCATTAAAAGGAGATCCATCCACATTCCTATAATAATAATAATAATAATAATAATAATAATGCATGAAATGGATGGCATGGATACACAAGCTCCTAAATCCGGATTTAATCCCAGCGTAGAGCTACAAGACTTTCAAAGTGACCTGTGATACTAAAAGAACATGTACAGGACAGGAACGCGTGCCTTAAGACAGAATCTATAAAAATCTATGCGATCGGTTAAACAGAAGATGAGTCTGGATTCGTAAGAGTTGGATTTGATGCACGGCTTCCCATGTGGCACTACAGTCCATTTCATCCTCTTGGGCTATGACTAACTTCCTGAAAGGTCATTCATGACAGCATGAGAACGAGGATGTGTGGTTTCAAGATACCAGACGCAAGTTTTCCCAGTGATTAACTAATACCAAAACAACCCCCCCCCCAAGTCGTACATCAACATTTAAATCAAGAATGATCACACAAAGGCGTGACACTGGAAACAAATGTGTACAGTACAACGGGATGATTCTGTATCGAGGGGGGAAAAAAAACTGTCTCTTTTCTCACCCTCTAATTCTCACTTTGACACTTTCAGCTAATTTATCGTCCTGCTTTTCTCTCCGGCCTCGCTGGTGAAGGCTGCCTCGTTTGTCCGTTCCCATGGGAACCGTCCCATCAACAGCAGGCATGCTCAAACAAGCAGGCTGAGCTAACCATTAGTGCTAAAGAAAAAAAAATATATATCAAAGTTTAAAGCTAGCCTGGCAAAAAAAAAAAAAAAAAAAGAGGGTAACAAATCCGGGGGTAACGTTTTCGAAAGCGCATTCCATATGAACCGGAATACAACGGTAAAAGGACTAGCGTTTCAGAAACTACACCATTTCATAATTTCCATCCTAGCAGACGAACCGAGCTGAGGGACTCAGAACGTTCTTTTTTTGAGCTTTCTTCAAAGCCTGGAGCTTGCTGTGTAGGTGAACACTGGTGCAAGGTCGAGCTGGTAGATCTGTATTTGCTTTGGCCTCGCTCCATATGTACCCAGCCTCAGAAATAAAAGCATCTCCGAGGGGGCAAGAGGCTGCCGAGGAGACTGGAAAACATGCCCCAGTTAAACACCCAAGAAGTGCTAACCCACATGCTTAAAGGAACGGTCGCGAACGTATAAGGACATGCCTTGAAATCCTCCCAGTATAGTCACGGATAAACAACCCTGCTTCCCATGGAGATTTACAGTACAAGTGCTCTCCAAACACAGAAGGGTATGATGGGAAACAGTGTTGTCGTCCGGTTCAGTGAACGAGAGGGAAAGACACCTTGCGTCGACCTGAGAAAGGCTGAGAAACTGTCTTTATATAACCCTGAATTTACGTGTAAAAGACAAATAAATGGGACAAAGTGAGAAGATCCATCAATGGAGGTAAACGATATCTAACAAGACCGGCTTTTATAAACTGACATCCCCACTGGGATTCGTTTTTTTTTTTTTCCCTCATTTCATCACCCCATTACTATTCTTAGCTCAGGTTTCCGACAAACTCCCGAAAGACGGCTTGAGGATAACCAGAGTGAAATCTCAGCAACGTTGCTGTCTGAGCTCATTTACTATAGTGTCACCTACACTTCGAGTATATAAAAATAAGGATTCTTGGTTACACATCCTCAAATGTTCATCTGCAAGATGTTCTCAGGTCTTCCTCAGAACAAGTACAAATACAGATGTTTGTGTAGCTGTAATTACACACCGTTTAGTGGTATCTCTTTGCCATCCAAGCCTGATATCTATCATTCTACCGTTCTAAGGCGTATGAAGGCAACGGGAAAGATTCCGAAAGTTCCGGTAGGTGGTTCCACGTGCATTTTCAGAGAGAAAGATCACTCATTGGCTTAAGACCTGTATTACAGGTGCATTACAGCTTTATTACCAGCTGCTCCGTCCTGGAGAAACCGTCAAACGCAGAACGTTACACTGATCAATTGGTCAAATTAGGTGAAAAAAAAAAATCAGTGCACTACAATCATCCAGCAGCCATTCACAAAAGAACACCTTCATGACACGCAAGGCAACGATTTTAAGATTTAGATGGGAGGTCCAGTCTACTCGCCGGACACCAGCGTCATCGGATTTCCACTTGTTTAGGTCACTGCAACAGACACTCTCTGAACAACCTTTCAAAAAATGTCGAGGAAATCCAAAACTGCATCGATTAATTAATTTCCTCAAAACCCGAATCCTTCTTTCCTGACCAGTATTCAATCCTTGCCAGATCAATGTTAGAAAGTATCTAGGGGCGATTACTTATGAAAAGCACAAATAGATTTTGCTCAAAAAGTGCCACAAACTTACGCACCACCCTAATTACTCATTACAGTATCCAGATGTAGAAGAGTGACGCCAAACAGCACTGCTGAAAGATTTATGGTTTGGGACTCCTGGGAAAAAAAACAGGACAGTGTTTATGATAACAGCAGCAGTTCTTAGATACAAATCCACAGTATCCAGGTAAGATTATCCATTAAAGCAAGGAAAAGACTGCCACAACAGGCTTCCACAACAGAGGATAGTCAGTCTCTGTTTTATATCATCCATGTATTATCAGTTGGCTTAATTACAGATTTCAGCAAACGCCCTCCTTCGTAGGGTCTTGCCAATTTATTTATCTGATGCCAATTCCTTTGCACACCTGCCCAAACACAGGGAGAAAATAAAGAAAGGGAGTAAAATATGGGCTAAAAATAAAGAACAAAAGGAGAAAAAAAAAAACATCTGGTTCGCATACAGAGGCAATGTAGAAATTACACCACTCCTCCACCCCGTTATCCCCCTGTTCCCGGCACTGTTTGTGTGTCTGGTTCCATTCAAGCCTTCAACTTCGTTTTCAGGATTTCAGAAAAGTCAGGACAGTGGCAATAGCTTGGGAACGAAATCCTATCCTTCGTAGCAGAAATCTCCTGAAAGCTCCTTGCTTGGTCATATTTTTTAAGTTTTCCTTGCCAGACTCTTACAAACAAAGGACCAAATACCAACGGTATCCCTCAATACCAACGGCCATCCAGCCATGTGTCATTATGAAGTTGACAACAGATCCAAGGGGCTGTTAGCTGATATGCCAGTACTAGATTACATAACGCTGGCTCTGCAGAAAGACAGCCATCGATTATGAAATGAGGATGACGAAGCATACAGATAAAACTATTCAAGTTAGCAAAAGAAGCAAAAAAAATAAAATAAAATAAAAAACATTTAGCCACTACACCAGTGTTTCCCAACCTTTTTTGTGCCACGGCACATACTGCACACTAGAAAAAGCACATGGCACACCGTGATCATTTGCGGACCCAGGGGGCGTTAGAGTAGATGCGCGATAATTTGTGGACGACAAGATGCGCGATCATCTGCGGACGACAAGATGCGCGATCATTTGCAGACCGGGGGGGGGGGGGCCTGTAGATGC
>JAOVYU010000041.1:3059662-3072245 GCA_025674565.1 Synodontis membranacea | reverse complement strand
TGTGCACTGGTGCGCAGTCATGTTGGAACAGGAAGGGGCCGTCCCCAAACTGTTTCCACAAAGTTGGGAGCATGAAAATGTCCAAAAATCTCTTGGCTGAAACATTCAAACGCTTTGCATTGCACTTGGTGATGTATGGCTTGGACGCAGCCATTGGATGATTATATATATGATAGGAGTTTAGTTTATCACCAATATACTGCAGCATGGATAGTCCTTGTCGCAATTATCACATTATTCACTGCAAATCTGGCTTAATTTCACAATATGACTTCCACCGTCATCAGCTTATAATACAGCACTTTGATCAAGCGCATCTATCGCTGGCAACTTTAAAAACGTAATTAAGAAATTAGAGACTAAACCAAGGTTATAAAATGGTAACGTGTCGTGAGGGATGCTGCTACTACTTGACTACTCAGATGAATAAAATAACAGAAACGTTCTAAGCTTACAGCTCATTTAATAATCTCATCCAGGAAAAATCCACTCTTTGAGATAAGCAACATCTATCTCAAGAGGCAGATGATTTAATACTGACTTCAAATGTCATCGCATAGCGTTCTGGGGGTGTATTTACAAGCCAAAATCTAAAGTTCAGAATTGTGTTAAATCAAACTCTTGGACAGTGGTTCAAGGAGACGTCGTGCGACAGCAACGGGGCTAAGTCTGAGGTCAGGATCTTGCGTAACCGAGACACACCTCTGTGCAGATCTCGCTCAAGTTGTCTGGACAGCGCCTAAGGCCATAGTATCACCTGAGGTCTGGTCTGAAAACAACGGAGCCTCCTAAGGGTCATGGTGGGTTTTTTTTTTTTTTTTTTTACTTTTGCATTCCCTTGCAATAAGTGTTAGGGTTAAAGCAAAAGTATTGCAAGGGAACACAAAAAAAAACACACACACATCCCCACCTTGACCCTTAGGGGTCTCCGTAGACTATGAAGTATACGTGTGCAAGTTCAGAATGAAATCCTCACTTCGCACGCACAACTCAACACTGAATACGGTACACAGAGTGCACTTGTATAAGAGTGCTGATAAAGGATCCCCTTCAGTCCATAAAAACTGGATTCTCAGCTTGGCAGTCACATACTGATGTCGGTGCCAGAATCCGATCTCAGTCCTCAATTATTTGCTTTCTTTTTATTTCGGCCCAGAACCTAGGAACTCACAAAGAGAACAATAACAAGGGGCAACGTGGGTGGAACTGATCTGGTTCGCTTTTGCTTTGGGTTTAAATGCCGTTTGGACGAGATCATTTAAGAGTTCGTATTCTCCGGCATGAGATTTCTCCCAGCTGCTAATCTGGCTTGCTTAGAGCAGCGGAGTAATAAAGAGGATCGTTTTCTGCCCGTTAAGGAATGATTGACGAACGCGTGTGGAAAGTGTTCAGGGTGAGAAATGCCGTGAGCAAAGCCACAGAGCTTGTTGCATCAGAAATGTAGGTCATGAACACTTCTGATAATAGAGACTTTGAAAGACAAGGTGCAAAAAAGTGCAGTGCTGCCCTCTGGAGGTAAAAAAAAAAAAAATCTATAAAATATATATATAAGCCGGGGCTAAGTCCCAGAATGCACTGCAGCTATAAGGTGACGAGTGGGATGGAGAAGCCGCTGCTCTGTTTGAGGAGCCGGGAGACCTGAACAGACTAAAGCATCGCCGCATCACTCTCATTAGACAAAGATGACGCGAGCGCTAAATCATACCGCACCGCTGTCAGGGGGTAGACGGATGGCATCGTGGGTAATGCAGGAAACTGTGACAGACTGACCAAAGGCAAATGGTTTCATTACAAACTAGAGCTTCTTCAAACTCAAGAACACAAATTAATCACACGGACTGGTATTTCAGTCATTCAGGATGGATTAACACTCTTACCAACAAACAGGTCGTGTAACATTTCAGGAATGAAAGGGCAAAAGTGTCCTAGTGTCTTTTGTCGTTGCACAAATGCCTCGGCTGCTTCACCCCACTCCTGAATTGCAATATCTATTTATACAGGTGGGTGTTTCCTACGGATGCTTTAAATTACTTTAACCCTACTGTTTTCATGGCCTGGTTTTACAAGGTTACGCCCTGTGAGGGGTTTTTTGGTAACTGAAAATGAAGTGATTCTTTCCACACTGATGGTTTTTGGACCAGGGAGAAAGGAATATTCTTTAAAAAATAATAATATTAATGATAATAAAATCGCAATCGATCGGACAGATCAGCAAAGGTCTAAAGAGAAAACACTCACTATGATCTATGATTTTAATGTAAAAAATCATACCTAATATACATTGCATAGACTTACATAGAACACAATGGATTCTATTACTGAACTGAATTGAAGTGCAGACTGAAATGTGCTGCTATTGGAAAATAATCCATGCCGGGGCCACGTGATGCCAACGTTACCACCAGGAAGTGGATTCATTTCTATTAACAGCACATTCAGAAGTGTGTGTGTGTGTGTGTGTCACATTCCGTGTGTGTGTGTTTTTCCCCCTCTTCTTGCACAGTGAATAACAGAAACCTTAATCTTTTTGAACCAGAACTATGGTGAGTGCTGCCGTTATGGAAAATTAAATCAACACGTCCTGAATACAGTTATAATAATCTGGGTCCTAGTGCCTTGACTTTTCCGTCTCACCCTTCATGATCTCCTGCAGCTCCATCTGCAGCGTCTGGATGGCGCGAGACGGATGGTCTCCTGCTCTCCGTTTGATCCGGTGGATGGACAGACGGCCGTCCGACACGGCGGCGATGTCGTCGTCTTCCAGGAAGATGACTCGGTTCGTGTGCTCGATCACAGCGCTGTCACGAATCCAAAAAAGAGGGGGGGAGAAAAAAAAACAGCAAACGTGCATGTTTGAAAAAGGAGAACAAAACAGGATGACCGTGATAAAACACACACATTACCTCATCGTTCATTCAAAACATCTGCTCCTGACATGAGCGTCGCAAATATTTTGCTCAAAATTACAACAGCGATTATAACGCAATTATTCACCCCACGCGGAAGCAAAATATTTTCCTAGCGCTTTTATCGTTTCCCGTCAACATCCTCTGCTTCTTATAAACCTAACGAGTAAATATTTGAATAGAAACAGGACTGTTCGGTGGAATTATTGATCACTTTTCGGAGAAATATTGCAGACACAGTAGAACCTCTGGTCACGAACGCTTCTGAACACGTACAGATCGGGCTCCGGTCAAAGAGTCGGCCACGATTTCGCGTCTGTTCACGACCGGTGGCGAACAAAAATACCGGTAGATGTCTCGCATTTCCGAAAAGTTTTAATGCGCAGGAAAAGGCGAGTCACATTAGCCTCTGAAAATAGAAGAGACCACAAGAGAGAAAACACTTTAACATCGCTCCGTCGCAGAGCCGGACTCTCCGTCAAAACCGTAAGCTCCTCTAAACCCAGCTTCCTCCTCACTTCCTGCACACCACCAGAACTCCACTCATGCACGTTTAGTTTTCTTGGTTGTTTAGGGTTACTTTCTGTATAAATTATGGATTTATCAAACGTTAATTTTTTCCCTGTGCTTAAAGCTGTGAACTCCTGCAGTGTTAGTTTTCTCAGTTCAAGTTATTCAATGTTTTTACATTTAGTTTACTGTTACACTGTGCATTCTATGGTATAATTAACTATTTTTGTGCTTATAAATCTTTAAAAAAAATACATATACTTTGTACGGTCTTGATTAATCGTATTTACATACAATCTTATAGGGAAATTACATTCGGGTCATGACCAGAGTTTTGGAACGAATTGCGGTCGTGACCAGAGGTTCCACTGTATTGTTTCGGGAAATTCAATGCACTTTTCTGAGAAATACAGATATATGGTTTTACAAACTGAATGGAAGCAGCTGATTTTAAATTTTTCATATAAATTTCAGTTACAAATAATGTTTATTGTCTGAATTATTTCTATATTTGTTTGTTTTTTTTCCCCACTGGTGTTTTGAAGGCAGATCGTCAGCACACTAAAACATCATAATCTACACGGTGCGTCCCAGAAAAGTATCACGACATGATGGGTTTTTTTTAGCAAATCACCAATCAATACTGTCTTCCAAATTTTATACTCATACGTACGACTCTGAAGTCATTTATACAGCATAGAACAAGCTCCAAACGCAATACCGTATTCCCTTTAAGTTATTTTAACGTACACATTTTGCAAATTATGAGTCTTATGTACGAAACAGAAGCCAAAAGAGTCAAACAGGAAATTAGATTTTGCTTCTGTTGAAGAAACTAAAGCGTGAACACCACAGAGTGGCTTTGGTACTGATGTCACTTCTGCTTTTGCTGCTTTAGATGTAGACAGCACTCTAAGAAGTGTGTACGTCCTTCTAAGTAAAATCGAGCTGCGGATTTCTGCCGAATCGACGGCGTGAGAGTGACAGACCTGGCATCGGAGGCGAAGTAGAACTCGACAGCTTTCTCATCCACAGGAAACAGGCAGGTGTCCTGGTCCATCCTGGGCAGAGAACCACCACAGCTCTTCTTGTCCTTACCGGCTAGCAGAAATAAAGTCATGCGGGAATAAAGTTTCCAATTACGGAATGTCCTGAAGTGTTTTATTCCTCTTAGAGCACAGCAAATTCCTCATTACAATCCCCAACAACTAAAGAAGAGCATAGTTTTTATCCATTTATTGCTACATTAATGCTGTCGAACCTGCGAAACAAGCCGCTCACTCACTAACCTCTAATTGCAGAGTCAGAGATGGAAAGCTTACACATCTCTGAAACTGACAACTAAAAAAAAAACACATCACCACATTAACTATTATATATTAGTCTTCCTTAAATAACGTGCTTCGTTTAGATCTGTTCATTTATAGGCTTTGATTATGTATGGCGTCCACCATGTGAGTCTCTTTGAATGAGCTGTTACTATAGAAACGATAACCTTGTAGAAAGTGCAGCATTAGTATAAACCTGTGATTTGGATTACAGCTGGCACTACTACAAGAGCCGCTGTTATAGAAACCGAATCAACAGCGAACAGAGAACAGGATCGAGTCGCTGTAGACGTATGACTCTTGTACGTGATGCTCACCCGAGCGGTAGAGGATGGGGATGTGATCTGTTGAGAGCTTGTGGTCGCTCTTTACCCCCATCAGCAGCGGGCTTCCTCTCCTGCAGGGACACACAAAGCCATATTAATCACATCATCATCCCGAGGCTGGTGTGTGAACGTCATCATTTAAAGGCAGACGGAAAAAAAACTTCAACTGATCATAATAACTTGTCTTCGGAAAAGTACCTCGTTCCAACAGCCTCTCCTGGGAAGTGCACGCTCTTGAACACCAGGGCGAAGGCTCCCTCCTGATCACACACACACACACACACACACACACACGCGCCACAACAGCATTGTTGGAAATTAACTCAAACTCAAACTTCGTCGGGACGAAAGGTGAAAGGTTAAACACTCACCAGCTGTTGGGTGACCTGCTCGACGAGCGTGGCGAAGCTGACCTCGTTGTTCTCGCGGTTGTCGTACATGTACTTCACCAGCTTAGCGATGGTCTCGGTGTCCGTCTCTGACTCAAACTCATAACCTTTACTCTCCTGGCAGGGTAGAAATAAGAGAATACGAGTGTGAGAAGCCAAAGCAACGGATGTGGATGCAATTTATGAGCTGAATGCAAAAGTCTGAACACCCTTCATTTGCATAGGAAACTAAGAGCATATGAAATTTACATTTTACAGATGTAATTGCTTTCATAAACAAACAATCTTAATAAAAAAAAAATGACCCTTTTCTTCATGGACCCTCATTAATTATCACAAGTAACGTAATGGTCAGGAGGTCTGTGTTAATATGTTAATAGCTACGACAATCAAAATGACGATAACGTAGCTGCAAGAACTGATCTGTTTGTTTTGTTTTGTTTTGTTCGAGTATTGAGAATGGTCTCCTTTTGTACCTCTTTAACTCTTGACATTTAATGAAATCAATCAACAGGGACGATAAGGTTTGAGCTTGGCAGGAGACGAGGCTGGCTAACTCTGAAATGAACACAGAATGCTGTTGAAAAGTGCAAAAGCTAAGAGACCATGGGAGGGGGTGCAATCTTTTGCACTCGGCTGTAAGAGGATTCGACGTGAATGCGAGACGATAAGCGGAGCTTTTAAGAGTCTTAACTTACCAGGAACTTCTTCAGGTCTTTGTAGTTGGTAATGATTCCATTATGGATGACAATGAACTCTGTTGGGAAGAGGATTTCAGAGGAACGTCAGATTTCAGAAGCCTGCTTTCACACTCGGCGTTTATTCCGTTAACTGCATCCAGTTCATGTCATACACATGGTTTGTTCGCTTTGAGTCGAACTGAGCGTTTCCGAATGTTGACATCAAGCTTTCTTTTGTCTCCTGACCAAACATTTTACAGCTTTTTTTTTGGAAAACCAGGACAACACGGAGGACATTACAGGTAGAGACTGTTAGTTGCTTGTGATCACGTACAGGAAGTTTAATGATATGTTTAATTCATTTAAAAACACGACTCTTAGATTGACGCAAAGCTGCAGCCTTTTGCAAATTGTCAGGGTGGTGCATACAGTAAGTTCAGGGCTTTTTTGAGTATATATTTTGAGATATTTAATCCAATTAGAGATATAAATGATATGTCTTTTTTTTTTTTTACATAATCACTTTTTTAACACACTTCTCAAACTTTTATCTGGTAAAATATGAATACTGGATTCCAGTATAACCTTTGCATGCGATCCTACCACATGCAAAGAAGAACCTATTTTTTTTTTTTGACGGTTTTGGTACTAAACCCATTTCTCATCCCCAGTAACAAAACGCCACAGAAGACTTTTCTTTCGATCAGTGAAATACAGATTTCTCTCTCTGAAAGTGCACGAGGAACCCGCCTACCAACTTCCAGAATGCTTCCAATGAGGTTTTTTCCACTACTGTCGAATAAGAACAGAAGGCAATGAGGGATATGAATCTTGCTCGGCGCCACGCTTGAGTGATAATTCAATAATTTTCTAGGCCATGAACTTATGCGTAAGTGTTAAACAATAATTAACAATACCAGCTAGTTAGCTGGTACCACTTTTGTTTGTCGAATGCTTAAGGAAGGCTTTTAGTTAGCGTCAAGAAAGCGGTCGTGACCCACCGTTGTGTTTGTCAGATCTCTGTGGGTGGCTGTTGACAGGACTCGGGACGCCGTGTGTGGCCCAGCGCGTGTGTGCGATACCAAGGTGGACATCAAACTCGACATCTAGATCAAGGTCCTGCTGCTCTGTACGAGTCACACACACACACACACACACACACACAAAGGTTATCCTCAGCTAGAAAATAAAAATCCTACCGTTAGATTTCACTCTGATATGAAAATCATCATCGTACTGTGGATCTCCTCGTCCAGAACCTTGACTTTGCCTCTGTGTTTGATCAGGTGGATGGTCTTGGCATTGTCCTCCCAGTCCTTACCGTTTCCTCCGTCGATGCCCACTCCTGCAGCGCAAAAAAAGCAGAGAACAAACACACACCTCAGTGCCTGCGCAACATCGCCACTCGACTCCACAGCTCGGGTCAGTGTTCACAAAGGCGTGTTCAATGCGAACTCCGGGTCCGTGTTTACGATTCGGGTGCAGTGTTTGCTCACCTGCCGAGTCGTAGCCGCGGTACTCCAGCCGCTGCAGACCTTTGAGCAGGATCTCCAGGATCTCACGCCGAGTCCGCGGGACGTGATAGTTGAGGTACGCAAATATTCCTGTGGACAGAGCGAGACGGCAGAGCTAATGAGTAGATCCGAACATCCGTGACAGAAAGGACATTTTTGCAGGAACTGTTTTTTTTTCCCCTCAGTATAACAGCATTTCAATAGTGAGTCAGGAGACGACGAACTAAAGACTAAAGAGAGCGAAACTTATCATGATAACCATTCTGACACAAATAAATCAAATGAAATCGAACCACTACAGTATGGATGTATTGTATGGTAAGAAAATGAGCTTCGAAAATGAGGAAAATGCTGTTTTAATCTTTATCAGTGTCACAAAGGGGTCCCATTGCAAACATTATGAATACCAGTGGTTCTAGGCTGTGCATTAAGTGAAAAGCTCCGAGACGCGAGTGTGACTTACACCGACATTACATGTGGCCTGAATCTAAATAGCGATATCAGGAATAGATTGAGCTGAAGGTCCTGTTGTGTCGAGATACGTGAAAACCTCGGCCATATCACACTAATATCAGGAACTGGTTTGACGGCGGAGATGATACAACCAGAGACTAAACACTGCGTATCTGTCCACATGCTCGGGTGCAGGGCGACTTTAAGCCTAATAATAGGACGAGTCGAGATAACCGAGGAAGAGACAGAGATAAACAGAAAAGCAAGGAGAACCGGTTTCACTCCGACTGTCTGAGTGGAGGAATGTGACACTAAAATGACATCTTTCTATAAAGCAGCGACGTTCAGATCAGCGTTCAGGAAGATAAAGCACGACTTAAAAAGAAGATATCACGTGACTTGTAAAATATTCAGACCAAGTGATGGAGTCTGAAACGGGATATGGGGATAATGTGGAAGAAAGCGTTCAGTGTCTTTGAAGGGAAACGATAATATCAGAAGCAGTGGAATTTTCCATTACAATGGAAACCCACAAAGTGACGAGAAAGAAAAAAACGAACAAACCAGACAGCACTTCATGACAGGATGTGACATCATTTTCACGAGTCAGGTCCGAGAAGGCTCGCCACTGAGGCCGCCATTTTCTAACTCTAGCAGGTTACTATTCCTTGAAACAATCTCAGTGTGAACCTAATGATCATTTTGATCAAAATGGAAAATTCAAATTTCTGGAAGGAAAAAAAAAAAAAAAAAAAAGTGGAGAATTCAGATATTAAAAACACGTCTCTGGTTACAATAAACAGTCTAGATATTACTGTGCCCATTTTTAAAAAAATGATTTGCTACAGTTAAAGATCGTACAATGTTTTAGAGATCCTGGTTGTGATTTGTTAAATATTTTGCGTCCAGGATTTCTGCGTATCCTCTCAACAGAGACGTTTTTTTTTTTTTTTCCAACAAAGAGTTTTCATTTTTTAATAGGTTTTACAAACCTGCACACAAATGAGTACAAATGAGTCGCTCTCACTGCTGACTGTCGCCGCTGGAGATGTTTTCATGCAAATCTCAAAACGTCTGCCTGCGACAAGGTTTTAAAAACATACCCTTTATCTTATCGTACTAGACAGGACAGGCACGTCTACGCTCTTATTTGTTGCATTTCGAGCCTCGGCTCTCGGGATCTGACCTGACTGGATCGCTCGCAGATTAAATGACTAACTAACTGATTTTCATAACATGCCTCTAAGATGATTAATAAACGAGGGATCTTTCACGACAACAGAAACGCTCTGTTCAGGTTGTAAAGTCACAACGATGACAGATATCTGGCGATTTTGGCGCTTCGCTGGTATAAAACTGGTGTCGGTATAAAACTGGCATCGGTGTTCATAATGGCTGATAAGCGACAATTAAAAAAGGAACAGAGAGGTGGGAGATGGATCCTTCAACCTTGTCAGGTTGAAGTAGTGTTGCGCAGTTTGTCCACTGCAACTCCACTACCGCAAATCACAAATCACAACAATCAGCTGACCTAAGCAGAGTCGAGAAGAGCAGCACACAACAGAGCTCATGCAATCCAGATTTTCCTTAAGGATAACAATATCTCTCCTTGATTTTATTTTACTAATAGCTAATCTTTGTTGTATTACACGCGGGTAAACACGTCGAGAGAATATAAAGATTATCTATTAGACTGGAACAGACTAATAACAATGCGAGGGCAGGACGGGTTCGCCGAGTTTTTGTCAAGGACGCAAACATAATGTTCAAACATGACGTGAAAGTGAATAATTGTCATTACTGACACACCACAGCACACAGTGCACAACAACAACAAGGAAATTTGTCCTCTGCATTTAACCCATGTGTGACATTGTGACACACAGCAGGGGGCAGCTATTCCAGCGCCCGGGGAGTAGTGCATGGGGGCGGCGCCTTGCTCAGGGTACCTCAGTGGTACCTTGCTGGTCGGGGATTCGAACCTGCAATCTTTCGATTACAAGTGCGCTTCCCTAACCATTAGGCCACCATCTGCCCCTCTGTTATGAACTTCGTTAACAGTCATAAACTTGTCCGTTTCCCTCAGACGGGATCGATGAACTTTTCTAGCAAAAGAAACCAAGAAACAAAAACGTCACGCTTTTCTTTCACTTTTAATCGCATCCTTAAGCAAATAATACGAAGCAGAACTGGCTGGTCAGTGTGTAAACATGGCCCTGCGTATGGAAATAAATGAACAGGAGCAGCATTCATTCGAGCTGAACACTACACACCGACGTGTGTGTCAGAACGGTCACACAAGGGTCCGCTGTGTATCAGCAGACAGCTTTGGGGAAAAAGTATCGTATTGGCGTCTAACGAAACACCGCTGAACGGTTGAACGTACGCTCACGGCTCACCTTATGGTCTTTGTTTGTTTGTTTAGTATAGTACAGTCACCACTGCCAACTTTTACTCCTCACCCGCAGGGCGCTGATTTTCATTCTAAACATTTTACTCCACGACGTCATTCTAGGAAAACTGACGTGTGTGGAAACTGGCAGAAAAAAATTCATTAGCTGCATTCTTTGAAGGAACAGGAGAAAGAAAAACTACACGGCAGGTCCATGCTGACGCGACACGTCAGGGAAGAAGAAAACAGCGTGGCCTGAAAACAGGAATCTTTCGTTTAGACGTAAATGACAGCTAAAAAGATACTCGTTATCGTTATCAGGTCATACCAACCTGGGCTTCTAGCTAAAAAGGTGTTTCCGCCCGATTCCACGGAGCAGAGTTTTGGTCATTTTTTGGCAAAAAAAAAATTTTTTTTTTTTTTTTCTTTTACTGGAAGGTTCTTTTTTTTTCTTTAACCTTCTTTCTTTATGCAAGCGTCCTGCACTGTGCCTCTTTTGCATGTTCAGAAATTATTGCTTATAAATCATTTTGCTCTCCAACACTACATTTATACTTAAATGTTAAAAATGTTGCACTTTGGAAGATTTATTTTATTTTATTTTATTATTATTATTATTATTATTATTATTATTATTATTTCAGACAATGTTTGAGCCTCTTTTTAATTAACCACAATCAATTGATTTTATTTTATTTTATTTTTTTCAAATACATGATTTTAGACAAAGTCAAACTTCACAAAGCATGCACTTTTAAGTTTAAAAAAATTAATAATAATAAAAAATGAAAGAATATAAAGGGGCTGCAATAAATTTCCAACCATTGACCTGTCACGTGACCTCCTTTGCTCTGATGGCAGAAACCAGTCTGTCCATCTATTAACTCCTAATTCCACTAATAATAATCATTTGGGAGAGGACATGAAGATGTTTCGGCATGTTTAAAATTCCTCCTCGTTTATTAAATACCTGTTTTTTTTGTTTTTTTTAAACTGCACTTTAAAGCAGAGATGAGATGAAATTAGTCACATCCGGCTGAGTAATGAATGAATGAATAGGTGAGTGCTCCGCGGGTGCGTTCCAAACCGCTCCCTGGTCCCTAGATAGGCGCACTATGTAGTGTCCCGTATCACTGCTTGTACACATTCTGTAGTGCCCTATGAAGCCACAAGTGAGTGATTTGGGACGAGCCCCGTGAAAGAAATTCACGTTAAAAAGATGTAGGTTGGAATCAGAAACTTAAAAAATAAAATAAAATTATGTAGATTATTCGTAACAAACATTTATTAATTCTGTAAAAATACAGAATAAAAAAAAAAGTAGAGAGCACGAGCGCGGAGGAAAAAGAAACAATTAAACAGATATTAAATGTGTCTCTTCTACTATACACGTATTATTATTATTATTATTATTATTTATAACTCGCAAAAATTATGATAAGCAACATAAATATTTATTAAAAATGTATTTATTTTGGCACACATTTGTCGTTCTTAGTTATGGTTCTAAACGGAATGCTAACATGCTAACGTGCTCCCAATAGAGGTGTGTTATATTACCAGCTGTTCATATAATAAATAATTCCACACGAGACAACAACTCCGAATTACATGATTATGGCTGTATACGAAATACATTTAAAAAATGTTTTAGATTTGTCTCTGACTCACCACACATGTCTTCGGCGCGGTGTCAAAACTACTGTATTAGTTTCTTCCTGCGGCGGAATCACGGTGTTCTAAAGGGACCGCCCACCGCCGACTCCTATTGGGCGTCACAGAGGCGTTTACGTCGTAGCCGCGTCTGATTGGTCAACTGCGCCGTCACTCGCTGCGCCACTGCCAACGGAGATAGTTCAGACGTGGCAGCAGGATGCGTCCATGATGTGGCCGAGCACCTGATCTGAGCTGAGAAACTCTCCGTTGCTGTGAATGTCATCATGAAGTGTAACGAGATGGACAGAAGATCACAGAAATATAACGAGTGTATATATCACTCACACACACACACACACACACAGCTTGACCAGCAGTGTGTGTGTGGGTGTACAGTGCTTGACACCATCAGTGTGTGTGTGTGTGTGT
>JAOVYU010000041.1:3035841-3053558 GCA_025674565.1 Synodontis membranacea | reverse complement strand
AGTGAATCGGTTCAGTTCGTTCACTTAAAAGATTCGTTCTTTTGAACGAATCGTTCGCGAACGACACATCACTAGTGGCTAATGTGCTTGCTAAAAGACCAGAAATTAAAAGTTTTGAAATAATATTAAATATATAATGTCCTTAATTTCTGGGAAGGACAAAGATGTGTGATGTTATAGCAACCCCCCCCCAAAAAATACTGAATTTAAAGTGAATAAAATTGGAAAACATAGCTATGGTGTTAGTAGATTGTAAAATATTCTTTGATATTGAGCTAGTAGTCTGTGGTACTAAGAAAGGGAGGACATTTTGTACCTTAAAAAAAAAAAGTTGTAGTTTTGTCTTTAAACTACAGTGCTAATGTAGCTAATGTAGCTAATCAAAATCTTTTTTTTTTTTTTTTTAACTTCTCACCTCAGCACCCAGCTTGAAGCACTACACGCTAGCATCAGAAATAATATCTGAAAGGTGAATTGTAATTCACACCTTTTCAGTATTTCACCCTTCTCCATAAATCATTGACATGCTTGGGGTGTCTGAAGTTGTTAGCCTTGAAGCTAAAGTGGAAAACTAACAAGTAATGGAAGCTACCAAGAGGTTTTATTATTATTATTTTGGAAAGCTCATACCCAGTGTTGACCCTGACCCAGATAAATCAGACGTATTAATAAAACTATGATATTTTCTAATATGATTCAAACCCTTAAGGACAAAAGTTTGCGAACGCCTGGCCATTGTCGTGGAAACTTGTCCGGAGAAAACTAAAGAGCTAAGAGCTAACTAAAGAGGCCTTTATTGAAAACAACGAAAGGCGAGAAGGTCTGCAGAGCGTCCTGAAACACTGCTCGGATCTTTTCTGTTCTTATACAGAAAGAAAGCCATTCGTAAATTTAGCAACGTTCTGACAAATTTACGATGCTGTGCGTACATTTCTTGACCTGCACCTGTTGTTCTGACTCAGAAGACTAAAATGACCAAGCCAGGTTATCTGGCTACCATTAAAATCAGTTATTATCTCTGTTATTCCCAATTTATACTGTACTTTTGTATTCATCTGCCCAATAAGGATAACATAACAAAAAAAATGTATTTACTCCAGTCCTAAACACTTCTGACGTCATTGAACATATTTTCTGTATGTGCATGTTCCATGTATGTGTATGTGTGTGTGTGTGAGAGAGTGTGAGAGTTCACCACCTGTGACAATCCATTCATGTTGAAGCCTAGAGTCTGCATTTTTCTTTACATAGCAAACCAGGAACACATGCTTGTGTGCTAATATGGTAATGCTTTTTAGTGACTACTTTTGTACCTATCCATATGCCCAAACTCTAAGCGAGTCTAAATATGTGTGATACATGTGGGCGTGGCTTCTACATTTAAAATGTCCATACAAATGGTTAAACGTGACCATATATGACGTTATACTATTTCTAGTGATGCATACGCTGCCTAATACAGTACATGTCCTAAAATTCCAACACCATCACATCTACATATGCTTTTTGAACACCCCATTCCAGAGTCTCCACTTTCTTCTGATAAGAACCTTCACTCATGTGGGGAAGTGTTTTGGAGTGTAGCTGTGAGAATTTGTTTTCACCCATCCTCAAAAGTTTGATTTTTTTTTTTTTCAAGGAGATTGGAGAGATTTCAAACTGACGGAAGGAGTCTCCAGTGTCAGTACTTTGTTACAGCTCAGATTCCTAAAGTCACATAATTGTTAGTATTAATAGCAAATTACTGTAGTATAGGAGGAATAAAACACTTATAACACAATAATTAACTTACGATTGTTTATTTATTTTTTTGTTTTGAGATAACAGCATGCCCAGTCATATTTTATTCCTCACATAAAACACAAGATGCATCTCAAACACACACACACACACCCTTTGCATTGTTGTGAGAAAAATATATTAATACACAACTCCTCATTTTGTTTTTTACTTGTACACAACACATTTGATGAATGTCGTCCAAACCGACAAGTGCTTTGGAAAGCCAAGAATTTCAAACTAGTGCCTTCATGTTGACTGGAACACCAGACTGCATTTAAGACTGCAGAGGTGTTGAACATGCACAAACCCCAAACACACACACACAGCTCTCCAGAAGGAACATAGACACATTTCATGTCACCAAATACCTCAGATTATTATAAACATACACAGCTCTCTTTACATACAACACACACACCCTCCTACACAATATTATTGTCCCAATCGGGAGTGTCAGGATTAAACTAAAGGCAACGTCATTGCATTTATGGTATATACACCAAAAACAGAGAAAGAATGATAGACAGGACTAGAGGTAGAAAGAAAATAAACTCGATAGACAGAAAGAATGATGTGTGAAACAGCCAAGGATTCATATCAAATTCAAGAACCCTGGAGAAATACAGCACTGGATGTACATATGGATGTGTTCAAGTGATAAACTGCACAATACTGTGGAGCTTAACGTCCAAATGCAACGTGGACCATCAACTGGAGTGTGATTATTCGTCAGATTTCAACGATCATCCTTATACAATGACCAATAGCTTAATTACTGTAATTAAGACAAAGATGACACAGTGTCAGTTTGAAGCACAATCTACATATCAGTCTCTGTGCAACAAAATCCAGCATATGAAGGAGCCCCAAAGAAAATAGCACTGAAAATGGCAGAACTACCCTGACATTGCATTGCAATCTGGTGATGGCGGGTTTCCTCGGGGTTCTCCGGTTTCCTCCATCCCCAAAAAACAGGGGTTGGTGACTTTAAATTGACAGTAGACGTGAATGAGTTTTGATGGACGATGGCCTGGTGTCCCATCCAGGATGTATTCCTGCCTCGTACCCAGCCGACCTATAGGCTCCGGATCAACCGTGACCCTGACCAGGATAAAGCTCTAACTGAAGACAAATAAATGTTTCTATCATGCCACAAAGTGTTCAAGGTCGTGCTTGAGCAAAGTTAATATTGAGACTAAAAATCAACAAAAATGCCAACCCACATAAATAAATGTAACATCAGGAAGCAAGAACTAAACACTATTACCCTTGATGACACTATTACCCTTGATGATTATGGTATTAGTGCTATTGTGTCAACTTGTGCAACCACCTGGATGTGGTGTGAAAGTGTAGCTCAATAACACGCAAGCGAGAACTTCTCCATTGGTGGGCATTTCCCCCTCACCAGTGTAAGTAGGTGACATTAAAAGGAGTGCACCAAATAGGGAATAAGTTTACATTTCAGAAAGGATGTTTCCTTCCAGGCTCAAGAGTACACTCATCTGAAAACCAAAACCAAAATCAGATTCTCTCTCAGCATAGGAATAAACTGAGGTAGGCATAGAGCACAGACATTTAGGTTCGCACTGTAGTTCAATCCAGGGAAAGACCATGCCTCTCCAAGTATTTGTATTCATTCTTGCATATGATTTCTTGTTTTCACATAAAGATTCTACCTTTTCTCTAGTAGACACCACAAAGATATTCTGTCAGCATCCTGACCATCAAAGAATCACCTCAAATGAAAGGATGCAGAGATGTGTAGATTAGTACATGGTCCACATTAGTGCTTCTCCTGAGATCCTTTACGCTGAAAAGGTGCAGAGAGAAATGGATCATCAGAGTTTACGTCAGGTCCTTCATAATGTCTGGAGTATTTCGCTAAAGCCTGAGGTCGAAAGGGCAAAGGGGCCACTTGATCGAGGACGCTCTGTTCATGGCTTCCGTGATTAAAAGGCACCATATTGGAGCGCTGTATCCCAACCTGTGGGACTGGATGAGTATAAACCGTCCCCCATGTTTCCTTTTTCTTTCCAAATGGCGCCTGGAGGAAGACGTCTGGTTGTTGAGATGAAGCCACTGGACGAGGAAACGGCGCGTTCGCAAACACGTCCATGTCATCCACGTCCACGTCCTGCACCAGCCGAAAAGGCGCTTTGGAGAAGACATCAGTGTCAGGCTTGGATGGCTGACTTAAGTGGTTCTGAGAAGACTCATGGGTAATCAGAGAGGGTTGTGAGACGTCACTAGGTCCAAGATTTGATGATGTTTGGAGGTTTCCTGAAGCATCCAGCTCCTGCTCTTCATCCTCATCGAAGTCCTGCAACAAAGGCCTTGAGCCGCTACAGTCGAGGCTTGAAGATTCACTCGGCCTGGCATCGTCCGTCTTCTCGTCTTCATCCTCGTCGTCTTCTTCGCTGGAGTGCATCCAGTCCTCAGTGGCGTTTTCCACTTCGTCGCCTTCTAAAAGCACGCCATAGCCGTTAGTCTTCCCCTTGTCTTCTGGAGAACAGAGAGACAAGAAAAAAAAAAAATTACATCATTGAGTACTGGAGTTCTCACAGTCTATGGTAGATTCAGCAAGATGACCTCATGAGGACAAATTAGGACGGCAGAGATGTTAAAACTTATACTTCATGTGAATAAGATACTACGCGAGATGCCACTTTGCTGATTCTACCTTATAGATTTGACCTTATATTTACTTTAAGACCTGTTTTGCATCCCAAGTTTGCTCCTTTAGTGTCGCACAAAAGTTACAAGACTACAGTAGATAACAAGTAACGGAAGTCTGACACACGGATTCTTCTTGGCAAATAGTTGGCATCCAGTTTTTCAGTAAGAAGCAGTTCGACATATCGTAATCTATGACAACGAACAAATCTTCACTGCCTAGTTTAACACTGTAAACGTATCAAGGTAGCCATGTTGGAAAACCAAAGTCCCTTCCTGGAATCATTCCTTCAGGAGAAATTTTACATTTTTTTGCAGAGGATAATATATAATTTCACTCTGAGTTTGAAAATTGTAAACAGGAATCATACTGGCTAGTTTACCAGATTAACATTAGTGAAGAATTAAGAATACATAGCTTAACTATACGCATATAAGCATAAGGAAATGTAATCTATTTACATGAACAATTTCAGATGACAGACTTCCATTAATTATTAGCTACATTTGTACTTCAAAACTAAAAGAGCACAACGTTTTGGCTGGAATAACAATTATGTTTTGGAATAACGAGAAAGTTGTGCGCATTTATTGTATTTAGTTGTGCGCAGTTATTTTCTCAAAAAAAAAATCCTTTTAATTATGATGTTTTTAACATTCTTCATGGGAGATGTTGAAAAGTAAAATGCAGAAACACAAGCACAGACTAGAAGACCAAAAAATGACCTTTTGTCAAAAAACAAACAAACAATAAAAAAAAACCCACATTCAATCACAAGCAATTATTCACAACAACGCTATGGACGAACACCAAATATCTACAAACTACTATATTCCAACCCACAATCAACAGCTTCCACAGAAACACTACAGCCTTGTTTCCACATATTGTAAAAAAGAAACTGTGTATAAAATCTAAAAATAAAAACGCACGTCTTGGGGTCGCAGGGAATACAAATTAGCCGGAAAAAACATTCTAAAGGCTTTTACGTTGTTCAGTAAAAGTGGGAGAGATATCGTATTAAATATAAATGGGTGGACGTCTGTAATGCTAAGACTCATGGAAACAAGGAAGGCAAAGTCAGACATAAGATACAGATACGGAGACGGAGCAAACTCTTACCTTCAGACTGTGGACAGAGGTAGCACATGTAGGAAAGGTTAATATAGCAGAAGACTATGACTCTAGGAATCTAAATCGCCAATTGAGGACTGATTTTAGGAAAATTCTTTCCCAAGTCTTTATGCTTTTCCCCTCCTTGCTGCTCATTTATAATGATTAGAAATAAAAATGAATAGTAATTTTCTTTTAATAAATTCCTAGATAAAGGTTTTTTTGTCAAAAGGTAAGTGATTTGATACCTACAAAGATTTTAGAAGAGCAGATTTTAACAAAACATGAACCACAGTGTTCAAGACATTTTGTCATTCATTATCTATCGCACGCAAACCAAAAGTATCGATCATACAAAAGGGGGAAATTCTTTAAGTACAATAAAAATATCTTTTAATACAAAAATCGTTTATAAATTTGTCACTACTTTGAAAATTGCTTGATTTCCTGCCTTGTCAATCATTTCCTTTTTTCCCCTCCTACTCTGTTTGTTACTTAGACATAATTGTACCAAGCTTGTCAGACATAACAAAACTGAGGCAGGGGGTAACTAACAAACTTTAACTGTGCAGTACAATAAATAAAAGTCAAGTTTAAAAAAGATCCCTTAAATGACAAAATAGTGACGATTTGAATCAATGGAAGTAAAAATGAACCGAATGAAAATAATCTCTTAGTTTTTCCTAGCTGCAATTGTGCTATCTACACAGCAGAGGGCGAAATAATGTACAACAGCAGGAATACAATAGACGTGACGTCACTGTAGGCAGGAGTAACACAGTTCCAGTGCTGTGAGGGGGAAGAAAAAAAAAAAAACCCCGAAAGAGCTTTTGTGCAATTAACAGATTCAACAAGAAAGCTGAGAAACCTTTGTACAGACTGCCAGAAACTAAAGATATGAGAAGCAAATGGAGGTAGCTGTTTTATGTTTAAGCTTTTTAAATATTCGATTTGTGAGACCAATAATGTGACTCAAATCAAATCAAACTGTTAACTGGTGAATCATTACATGCCTACTTTCTAATGACCAAATACATTTTTTTAAGTAAAAGATTCTTGTTTTGCCTTTATTTTTATGAAAGACATCACCTCCAATATTAACTGTATAGTTTGAGGTATCATACAGTTTTGAGGCATTATGGATAAATAATGAATGATGGAACACAATGATAAATGTGGCTCATGGTTGATAAAATACACATCTTTTTAATCAAATAATTTTTTAGGTTAATCAGTTTATAAATTCTTTTTTGCTACTTGTATACCTCATACCTATTACAGAAAACTGTCTTGAGAAATGAGTGGGCATGTTCAGCGCACAGAAGATAAAGCTTACTGGAACATATCCAGAGTGTGAATTATTAAATTGGTCTTATATACAGAAAGGTGACAAATTAAAGGAAACATGTAGGGAGTATTAATGAATGAATGAATGAATGAATCAATCAATCAAATAATTAATTAATGATGGCATGGTTTGGCCATGCATCACTGCAAATCAATTCTGCAGTTCAACTGACTGATCATTTTATTCTATGATGAAGCATTTCTACCTTGATGGTCTCCTCCAGGATGACTGTCCACAGGGCACGAGGGTTAAGTGAACGATTTGATGTGGATGAAAATGATACTGATTATACACTATGGCCTTCACACTCACCACATCTCAATCCAAATGAACATATATTGGAGCAATGTGTTGGCCCATCATCATCATCATCATCATCATCAAAACACCAGCTGAGGGAGTATCTTTTGGAAGAACAGTGTTCACCACTCCAATAGAGTTTTGGAGACTACAGAACCTATGCCAAGCTGTTCTTGAGGCGGCTGCACCTTACTATCTTAGAATTTGTCACCTGTCTGTATGTTCGTCTGTGATATTAGGTAAAGCCCAATGATTTTATAGGTATATCTATGAAACCTAAGAAAACTGGAGAGGGGGAAAAAGCAAAATGTGAACTTCAGGAAGACTGAAAGAGAGGGAAAAAGAAAATAAATTAAGGTTAGTGAAAGGGGAGCTTAGGACAAGCTGGGATATAAAAAGCCATTTCTTACTACAACAATATATTGGGTAGTGGAATGATAAACATAAGTCTTTGGCACTCTCAAAAACTTTCTAAAAGCGACTGAGATTTCTCTCTTTGGGGTTGGATTATGACAAACTATTCAAGAAGTAATTAAAAAAGAACAGTGTGCTGACTGTCCTCATATCTGCCACTACTTCTTGTCTTTTTTTTCTCCCGTTCCACTGCACACTGCACAACCAAGGACAAATTCAACAAGAGACTATGGGCATCTGTTCACATTTCCATGTTTATTCACCATCCCAATCTTTAGGAATGCATTTTTATCATCATCTCATAAAAATAGAAGGAACACGCTGATTGATAATACATCTTCCATTCTTCCAGACTGATAAAATACCTGCGATCACTGTTTTCGTGTTATGCTGACCGGAAGGAATAAGCTATACACTGCAACACAAAACATCGGACTATCAGCGATGCTAAATTGCTTAGCATTTAGCCACTGTGCAGTGTACATGTGTGTGTTGGGTCTGCGAATAGGATTGCATAGGTCAGCCACATTACAATCTGCACACAACCGGACGGAACGACGGGGACGAGGACTGCTAGACGTCTGACGAGAATTAATACATTTACTACCGAAATGTACATAATTACACACACCACTACAATTGCATTGCTTCGGAACAAGAACAGAAAGAAAACACTATTCTTTTCATTTCGAACATCGAACTTTAACTTAAGAGTATACTTTACTAGCACTAACGTCTCAATGGAAGTGACTCCATGATACAGTAGTGCTTTAGCGAGGATCTGAGTCCAGCATGCACATGGCACCCGGTGAACAGTAGCACATTGGTTTTGATATGCAATCATAATTCTCTACATAATATTATTATCTGAATGATGCGTCCTGGAAAAACGATGCTCTCTGAAATGGTGCGCAGGCCCTGATGATGAGCCCGGCACCATCATCTTTGTAATCTTTATTACACAGATTTTTATGTACAACGGATAGCTGTATACTCGTTCCCCACTCCTTCAGCATGAGGCAGAAGACGTGTAAAGAAAAGGTTCATGATCAGTGACACAGGGCAGCGACCTCAGGAAAGTCAATTCCATCATAAGCCCGGTTAAAGGATGCCTTTGCAAACTCGGTCTCTTTCTCTCCCTCTCGCAGGATGAACGAAAACGGAGCTTTGATGAATGAAAATGAGTTAAAGGGGCAGTTTGTAATTTTGAGGTGCATTCTGTTTACGTTTTATATATATATATATATATAAACACACACACACACACATACACACACATTCAGACTTGGAAGACACTTTAAATCCAATGCTACTTACAACTGAGACATCATGTGACTTAAAAGTTGAGGGTTGAACAGCTGAGATTTCAGAAGTACAGCAAACTTTTAACCACTGAGCCACAACTTGCACTAATTTGTGGCATAAAATATCACCTCTGCCTGTATGTATTGTTAAAGAATTAAGCTAGATCCTCTGTTCTGCCAGGGGGCGGAGCTTTACAGAAGCCTGAAAAAGACAAATGTAGCCACACCCATTGCACTCCAAGTCTGCAAATCATATTTTGTCTCGTGTCTTCTATACTATATAACTACACTATGCCTAACTCGCGATTAAATATTACAAACTGCACCTTTAAAACCTTTTCTCTTTACTTAGTTATCTCCAGCTGGCAGATTTAAATCTCTTATAGAACCATTTTATACAAAATTGATTAACAGAGCACTGATCCCCAGCAAAGCATTTACATAATGCACTCTTACAATACCCTCAAATATGGAGAGGGAGAAAAGGCCAGAATTATGATCTTTGCACTTCAGATTTACATAAAAAATACACTTCGTCAGGTTCAACTTCATACATTCATGTAGAACACACTATTAACAGCTACAATTAAAAAGAACACTGGGTCCTGTGACTTTTTAAATGATTAATACTCTATCTACATGTTTCAAATGTTGGATATGCCCATACAGCTTTTTTTTTTTTATTTCTATCTAATGATTAAAAAAAACAACATTAATGATATGATGCATATAAAGCAAAAAAAATGGGAAATTTGGTTGAAACCAAGAAGCAGAATGCGACACGAGCTTGAGGAACAAACAAATGACTGAAAACTAATTAGAGAAGGCAGAACACACGGAGGCAATAAACGGTAATGTGAGCACACAGCACGTCCTGAGAATAGCAATAAAGCTGAATTTCTAATCTCTAATCATATTAAAGGTCTTAGCGCATACACAGCAGCGTGAATACATTGAGTGATGCGAAGATATACGTTATTACTGCTGATATGTTCATATTGCACATGCAGAGCTTGGCATAACCTTGGTCAGACGTACACTGACGGGACTATGCAGCGCTATATGGAGTATATGCCATCGTTGTAATTTATGTGACAAGCAGAAAGGTCCGAGTGGTGGCGCTCGGCAGAGGGACTTCCTGTATATTGCACTTCCTGTGCTCGTTGTGCCTCATGCAATAAGATATAAGACCTGAAATCTCTCGGGCCTGCGCTTAGGTTCTGTGTGTGTCTGTGTGTCTGTGGGGGGGGGGGGCAGCATTCAGAGAGTCCTCCTTTTGCAGTCTTCCAAATGAGGTTTGGTTTGGAGTCTTTTTACCCAGCACAGCTCTGAGAAACAGATTTTTTTTTTTTTAATCATCAATCTTTGCCAGGAAATCTATTTCAGAGGTCATCACCTGGTGGAAGTCGGTCTGGACAAAATAGAGAAGTATGTATGGAGAAACGAATGGCCGTGGTCGAGCGAATCTTCTTATCGATACACGAGCCAGCTCGGCTTCTGCATCAGATCGTTTTTCTGTTGCGGCTCATCGAAGTAAATTTTCAGCCACATGAATTATTTAGCGTCTCATTGGACCAGCGATCAGCTACAGGATTACAGACAAAACGTTGATGATGGACAGAGGAATAAACTTATACTCCACTACCTCAATAGTGGTACTACTAGAAATGGTTTGTTTCACCACAAAAGTGAAACAAAACAACCACTTTGAATTGACTTAAATCGTCATAAAATAATTATTAATGGTTAATTAATGTTTAATGTTACTGTAGACACCATTCGGTCATATTAGCGGTTTATCTGGCTCTTCGGAAGCAATGAATTTTATGCAGCTAGTCTTTTTAAAATTTTAGCTGAATACCACTAGCAGACATATAGACAGATATAGTCTACTGAACTTGTGGCCTCAACGAACGTCTAGACATGCAGTAATGGAATGGAGCACAGTAGAAATAGCAGAGTGATGGCTGATTTACACTTTTGCGAAGACGCATGTAAACATATCAGCATTAACCCCACAGTCGCCTCCAAAATCCGAACACCACGTTTTGTGAATCCACGGTGTTGCTGATTGGTTGGGAAGGTTGGAGAGTGTCTTCGGTTAGAACAAGCACTGGAGTTGGGACAAGACCCAAAGCAGGATCAGTGCAAAAGCAAAAAGAGGCATGAAATTATACGCATTTATGATTCGACTTGCTTAATTTTCAAAGCAATTTATGGGCAGTGACAACAAACTTACATGAACGAAGATCTGAAGGCTAGAATGGAAAAAAAAAAAAAATAGAAAAAGGAAATAATGCTATAGTGCTTTTCTTCTTATATCCCTTCGCTCTACTAAAGTGACACATGAGACTCTTTACTGCTCTATACTTGGTTTGGTACAAAAGCCCCCCCCAGTGTAAACGTTCACATTTCCCTCGAGTGTCCAAAAGACAACTACATAAATGTCTGCACACGTTCGGAGAAGTATAAATCTGGCAGCTTTTCGCTGTATAATTTACACTGTGTTCAAAACGGCATTGCGTTTTGCTCAGTTTTTCTGGATGTTTTTATAGCTTCAGGTAACTAGCTGGTGTATCTTTTCGACCAGAATAAGGAGCCTTAGTGTACATAGTGCTCATATGATGATCCGTAGAACGCATGTTCCTGTCCCTGATGTCCAAGCGTTAGCAATCGATCCACAGTTAACACCAAAATATCCAATTACAGCTACATTTCTGAAATGATTTACGATTTGTTATTTGGTGCAGAATAATTTATAAAACATTCCATCACTGTAATCATCTGTAAACCCGTATGTTCTCGTGCCATCCCTACCGAGGAACAGATTTAGCTCTGTCCTGCTCTGTCGATCAGATGGAGATACAGCATGAAGGATTTTTATGGAAATGATGGAGCAACAGAAGAAGAACCAAAAAAAAAACAAAACAAAACCAATAATGTGATTGACAGACAGACATCGGAGGAGGAGGACACTTGGTCTTTTGGGGATCCAGTATAGTATTCTTTTGTTTCATTCATGACCTAAACTATAGCTTTGTTTATGAATTGCACATTTTCCCCTGCACATTTGATATTTGATGTCCCTCTATCCCTCCCTCCCCCTCTATCTCTGTGTGTCTTCTACAAGTCGATGAGCTGGTCCACCAGCAGCAGGGAGCAGGCCAGATTGGGCAGACTGGTCTCTGAGCTGCCACTGTTGCTACCACCTAGAACATGCCAGAAAGAGAGACGGAGAGGGAGGTAGAGAGAGAGAGAGAGGGAGGAAAAAGTGGAATGAGAAGGGGAAAGCAGATAGAAAGATGGAAGACAGAAGAGGAAAACAGAGGTGTGTGCGCAAAATATGATAAAAGCAAATAGCAAGCATGCAAACAGCGTAAAGGAAATGAAAGATTTAATAAAAAAATAGCATCGCAACAAAGGATTATGGAAGAAAGAGGGAGAAAAAATAAAGAGAAAAGTAAGTGGAGGTTCCTTGTGAGTAGCTACAGCATTTCAGAGATGAAAACCGGATGACTTCAGGTTTTGCTCCAGAGTCAGCGACAAAGCGTCTTATATTATATCATTCCACATATTTCTAAGCAGGGCAGTAAACTTAAGAGTGTTTTAATCATGATCACTATGAAAATGTGTCAGTGGAAGAGTTCTGCCTTCCTCGATTACAAATAATCCACTGCAACCTTGTTAAGCATCGCATTAAGCAACCAAGTGATTAGCAAGCGATATCACTCCCTATTCAGTAGCCCAAAGTACGCTCTGAAACTTTTGTGATCTCGGCATCACGGGGAAAATGCATGCAGGAAGATAACTAGACAACACAGGCTTGAGCCATGACTGATACCGTTATAACATACGCATCTGTTAATTTATCTGTATTTTAATTACGGTTAAATTTAGGATTTAGAATAGACACCAATTTCAATTCAAAGACTATGCATATGAACAAATACAGTCTTAGAAAATACATAAGAAAATGGCATTTTAAATAACCAGAACGTGAACTAAAACGATTTCGTTAAAATTGGCTAATAATAATAATAAAAATCATCATCCTAGTAATAATGTCACACATGAATCACAAGTACTCAAGCCTCAAGGATTGTTTTCACTTCATCAACCGTCGACCTACCTGTAAAATCTAACCTGCAGCACTGGTTAGTTCATTTTATTTATTTAACTAGTTTGTCTTGTTTTTTTTTGTTTTTTTTGTTTGTTTTTTTGTTTTTTTGGATGATTGGAACAAGGTAAGGAGGCATGTGATCAGGGGTCCTGCTCCTGTTCCTTACCTTGGCTGGGGGTTTTGGAGATGAGCACTGGAATGGGGTCAAACTGGCTGTCAGGGTTTTGATCCGGAGCTGGAGAGGATACAGGGTGAGCCGAGCGGGTTAGAGAGGCAGAGCAGCCCAGCAAAAATAGAGCGAGAGAGAGAGAGAGAGAGAGAGAGAGAGAGAGAGAGAAACAAAGTATAAATGAAAGAGACAGGTAGAGGCATAGAAACAAGAAAAGCAAGATCAGCCTGAATGAAAAGGTTGCAATGGGTTGCTAAGTTTTTTTCCATACAAAACTCTATCCAGTCTGTTTCATTCTCCTTTGACCGTAAAAACAATCGTTTTGTATGTTTGAGGTGACACACACTATCTTCTCCGCAATCACAGCATCTGTGAGATATTGCTCATCAAAAAAAAATGCAATTAGCTGGCTTTAAATGTCTCAGAGAAAGCATGTCAGCTTTTTCCCTGACTGTATAACAGGTAAGAGTTGGATGGTGGGTGGGAATTGCCCAACACCGAATTAGGGACCAAAAGCAGAATGTTTCTAGATCTGATCTAGAATTGCACATACACATTTACTAGAAAGTTCTAATAAGGAACACTTTGTAATCTTGCACTGAGCAGAATCAAAGGTGTTAGCAGTCCCACTGCATCCCTATCACGAGTGCACGTCTTACCCGGCTGGAGCTGTGCACTGGCCAGTGGAGTCGGAATGAACTGCTCCAAAGACTGAGAAGTGGTGGAGGACATTGGGGAAGGCAGCACCTGAACTCCCGATGAGGAATGAGAGAGCAGGGGACCACCGAGTAGAGATTCCCCTCCACCCAGGGCGTCTGGATGAAACAATGGAGGAAGAAGGTGGAGTACAGGAAGGTAAAGATAACGCATTAAGGATAGCAAAGCAGGAAAGATGAAGCGAGTTTGGATAAAGCGACCACATAAGCAATGTGACGGAAAGGAGATGGAGAGAAAGGAAATAGATGCGATATGTTAGCTTGACTTTTGAGAAGCCCATTCGTCTAAATCTCTACAGATGGAGAAACATCGATGACATATGATGCTATTTGGGTATCAAGTTTCTGAATGCTTCTTGCTTTCATCGCTTTGCTCGATCACGAATAAGCACCATGAAGTATTCGATACGGACTGGTAGAGAATTACGAGGGTCAAAGAAGAGGAAATGAAAAACAATCGGCTGCACCAGCACTATGCAATGAGAAAGACTGAAACATTAAAACCGCAAAATAGACCCGACTCACTTGGCGGACAACCTTAGTCTGCACTGACACACCGTGTAGTCAACGTTGACCAACGCACAAGCGCTAATTAATGAGTGATGACAGGATACATCACATCAGTAAGAGCCAGCCCACTCTCTCACACAAAAGATGACTGGTTTCAAGAGATGGAAATGATAACCAGCACAGAAAAGTCTTATCTGGTCCACCGCTTTGAATGAAAACTGAGAAAAATATAAATTTAGCTTTGAACATTTTATAATTTCTGTTTATTGGCCTTTTGGAAGATCTCAATAAATAGTGTAGCCATTGTTCAACCAGGATATAAATTTACTTTCAGGAAGAGTTAAAGAGCAACAATTGTGTTCTTGAGTGTTTTAGGGTGTTGTCTATTCATTAAAAAGCAAACTGAGAGCATGAGAGAAATCTGCACTGACCTGGTAACACAGGATCGGTATGTAGAGACTCCAGACCAGGAATAAGAGTATCCATCCCCGCTGTGTACAAAGACGATGAAAATATGATTAGTGAAAAGATAATGAGACATGATCTTTTCATTTCCAGTCTTTTTTTAGGCACGGGTCTATGAAATGAAATGAGCTGTCTGAGTCGGTCATGCAGTAACAGACAGATGGGCTGGTAGATAAGTTGGAGGTGATGCTTCAGGCATAAAAAGAGAGGCAAGCACATGGGCGAGCATCCTCCGCTTTTTCGAGGCAAAGATGGTGGAAAAAAATAACTGCGTTTGCAGGGTATGTGAGAGGAAGGATGAGTAAAGAAAGAGAGGAAGAAACGGAGTCGAGTGGGAAAAAGCAGAGCTGATTTACCATGACTGGAGTCTGCAGGACTAAAGGGGTCGTTCAGAGGGAGGTCAGGGATAAGCAGGGAGGAAGAGGAGGAGGAGGAAGGTTCAGGAGACTTCAAACCCTCTATTAACTTCTCTGTTTGGCAGAAAGGAGAGGACCAGAAACGTATTAAAGTGAAGAAGAAAAAAAAAAAATGAGACAAGCAAGAGAAGAGAAGAAAACAGAAGAGAAGTGAAAAGAAGAGAAATGACACAAGGATAAGAAATGAGAAGAGAACAAAAAAGAAGAGAAGCGAAAGACGAGAAGAGAAGTGGTATGAAAAGAAGAGAAGAGAGGAGAAGCAAGAGGGAAGAAAATAGGTGAGAAGAGAAAAAGGAGTAAAACACATGAGAAGAGAAGCCGTGAGACGAGACGAGAAGAGAACTCGTAAGAAGAGAAGAGGAGAAGAGAATTCACAGTATTCAAAATTATTCATGTCTACACAGGAATCTATTCCAGTTTAGAAACAGAGGTTGTTGCTTCTACTGAAGATTTATTAAATCACTACTGCAGGCATTTCATCAGAACTGCATAAACACCACATGCATGTCTCACAGTCCTCACCATAAATAGCAACTCATCACAGAGAGAAACTCAGACGTGTTTAGTGAAGAATGAGCAACACAGACACAACGTAGCAGCTGCCTAGTTTTCCGTCTCCCGTAACATAAGATGTTAGAACAAGCGACAACCTACAAGGCTCATTTGATGTTTACACTGATGTACAAGTTTAAAAAAGAAAAAAACAAAAAAAAAAACCAGCCAAAACGACGAGGTCATCATTCTTAACACTACACAAACGTGCATCAGACAAACAGTTATGCTATAAAGAGCAGGAGTGAGGATCTTTACAGGCCTGGTTTTTCAGCAGTAATGCAGCCATGAGAGAAACCAACTGCTCGTGGTAGTGCAGTTAGCACGGTATCCATTCAATCCAGGAGCATGCGTGTCAGTACACAGTCACGGCTCAGTTTGCAAAGACGTCATCCCAATGTGATGATCGTAATAACCTCAAGGTTAAAGTTCACCAATTCCTCAAACTTCAGCTTTTACAGTGCATGGACAATGGAGGTGTATAATGACAGAAGTCCTGTGCCACAGGTTAAAAAAAAAAAAAAAAAACAGTGAAGTGCTCTTTTGTTATTTGACACCATTTCCTCTGAATAGAGAACATCTGTAATAATGAAAATTAGCTTATAATGTGATTCTTATTCTATATGCTGCTTCCTAGTTAGTAAGTAAGTAAGCCAGATGTTTCTTTAGTGGAATTCTGTTGAGACGTAATCCAGAGTCGTGAACTGCGGTTCGTGTGAATTAGAGAAGAAGAGCGTGCAGATCATTTTTGCTTCCTTGGGCCCTGTAATGGATGGCATGGTCAGGTGATCTCCAGAGGACAGGTTGAGAGCTTTTCCATTCAGAAGCCATTCTGAGAGTATCCTGGACTGTTCTCCAAAACACGTCAAAGGAGCTCTCAGTCAGCTCTCCCCATCATATAAAAGCTACCAAGCAGAAGGACATCACATGGATCTTTTCAACCTGCTGCTCATGTAACATCAGCGGCATTATAGGAATGGTTAAACTTTCGACTCTTAACACTTTTATCAACGGAACAGCATAACAGTCTTTTGCCGTACATATTTATACAATAACAACATCGCACTTACAAATGCTTTCGCAACTTGCGGCTCAGGACTGCTGCGCATTATACCTTCCTGTTCAGTCTAAATATACAGTGTAACTCAGATGAGAAAGTGTGAAAAATTGGTAAACCTCTCTCTCCTACAACTATTTGGGCAAGATGTATCTCCATGGCCTGTCTATACTTACTGTACAGGACTGACAGGGCTTTAGGGTCAGGGTTCAAGGATCAGGAGGGGGTGGGAAGGGTCATGGCGCTCAGGACACAGAGCAGCAGACACGCTGCTTTGTCCTTTTCACTAGGAGTGGAGGGGGAGAAAAATCAAAAGTTCATCCCATTTATGCCTTGCATCCAGATACGGATTATGAACACAAAAATACGGGTGTGAGTACATTTACAATTTACAATATTTAACTCAAACCACTCAAACCACCCAGATTGAACAGCCCCTACCCTCTGTATTAAACAGTCTAAACAACACCTTCTCAGAAAGATCGACTGCTGACTTTTGTCTCGTTAGCAGGCTGACTTTTTAAACAGAATAGGTGTGTGCGAGTGACGCAACAGGCTGCCAGGTGACTTTCTCATGGCCTGAGTGTACACAAGCGACTATTCTATGCCATTCAGGTCCAGCTACAAAGGTTCACCTGGGCCTTAATTACACAAAGTAAAACCTCCTGCTGTGTGTGTGTGTATGTGTGTGTGTGTGTGTGTGTGTGTGTGTGTGTGTGTGTGTCATCAGATCTAGAGAGGATCAGCCAAACCCTGCTTATATAAGAAGTGCAA
>JAOVYU010000041.1:2978696-2999464 GCA_025674565.1 Synodontis membranacea | reverse complement strand
AGTTACGGGTTCATCGCAACAGGTGATACACAAGCTCCACACCCGCTATGCGAACCCCCGCGCCTCTACCCGGTCCAATGCAATAGGCCATGTCCATTTTGACCAAATGTACCATGAATTGTTCTGACATGGTTGCATTGAGGCTTTGATTTTGATGTGGACACTCTGAAAATGAACATAATTTTAGTGTACATTCAACAAAAAAGTGTTTACAGGTTCATTGACTAGGACAAGCAGGATATAACCCAGACTGCAGATGCAACTCCCTACATGCACCAGCATGTGATTTCGTCCTCGGTGATCTCTGTAAGGGAGGTGTTTACGGCTCATTTCCTATACCAGGATATTACCGAGCCATTATGCAGCCTACAGAAAGCGATGTCCTTTACTCCATCCCCCTGCTGCTTCTTGCACAGACAGCTAACAATGAAGTAAAAATGGCTGCCACGATGTAGAGTCCTTCTTTTCAACATGTGGCATACAGGTGACGGTGACAGACAATGCAAAAAAAAAAAAAAAGGAAAAAAAAGTGGGATTAGGAGAGCTTGTGGAAAAATCCAAGTGCTTGTCTTGTCTCTGAAGTGTTTGTGTGGATTATTAACAGCTAATCTGTATAATGGAGGGGGAAGGATAAGATACAGTCAGCTGCCTTGGTACAGTTGGCATGACTTAGAGAGCGAGAATGTGAGATTTGCCATATTGTGTGCTGTGATGGAGGGGGCAGGGAATATTTCCGAGGTCTCGAGGGCTTTCCTGAGATGACTAGAGGCAGTCGAACAGATGGGATATTAACGGGTCGCTCTTCAGGTCCCTGCACTTCATTCAGAAAAAAAAAGAACCTGCTGGCGAATTTCTTACAAAGTGATAGGAAATGTTTTTTTTTGTTGTTGTCGTTGTTGTTGTTGTTGTTGTTTTTAAATAAAACCTTGAATACTGTCTCTAAGCCTTATTCATCTACTAGAGTTGGCATTCCCTAAAGCTACTGACCTAAATTTAACAAGACTTCAAGACTTTCGGGATCCTCCCTGTACTTTCTAATCAGTGGTTATATCCAAATTCTAAATCTGGAGACAAAAGAGCCAGTGTGTGCTCGTGAAACAGCTTGCGTCATCGCACAACACTTCCCCCATTTCACCCAGCTCTGCTTCCGCAGCGCAGTGTGGCAGCTTAATGGCTAATCGATTTAGGAGGAGATCAGACTACAAATCTTGAGGTGTGGCAGTGTTCAGGAGTGATACTGGAGGAGTGTGTGTGTGTGTGTTATTGTGTACATACTGCATAGGAATATAAATGTAAGTCAACTGTCAAATGAAGACTAATGTAGTTGTTCCCTTTTTAACGTCAGTCCACTGTTTCCTTTAGAACTGACTGTAATATTTTATTACTAATATCTTAATACCTGACAAATAATGTTCCGATTTGTGTCTTAACACCATGTAGTGCTTGCCTTCTTCATATTCCACATATGCAACAAGAATAGACTGGAAAATCTGGAAGCAATAATCATTCTTCAGGCTCCACCATCAGTACAAATGAAAACAAAAGATTAGTACAAAAGATCCGTGCTTGGTAGATGTTTCAGGACAAGCATCAGGGCTTCTGTATCTAATCTGAGATCTATAAATGAATGTTAAGGGTGCCAATAATTTTGAAACAGGTATTTTGATGCACAGCACAAAGACTTTAAAGGACAGGCTAAGATTTTTATTATGCTGCCTCTATGTGTGGTTTATTGAGTCATCCGCAGTGGCCTGAGGTAATAAAGGCTGTGGGTATGGATCATCTGAGGGAGGAACTGATCTGCTGTCTTTTGACTCCCTATCTGTCTTTCCTGTCTTTTCAGCACTGCTAATCTCAGTAGCAAAAGCAATTTGGCTATTGGCTATAAAAGAAGGCATTAATGAAATGGCTCGACCAGTAATCAAACGTAAGCTTTTGATTTCCCAAGAATCGTGTTTGCTGTTTGATGTAAAGGTAAAGTGTACAGGAATTCTGCATTTAGTTTATATTTAACACACGACAAGCAAAATATGAAATTACACTTCATGGTTGGGGATTAAATGTTGACAAAAACAAACAAAAAAACAAACAAACAAACAAAAATATAAGGAAAGACTTCGTAATATATAACTGAATTACATATAAAGGATAAATATTACATTTAACGCCGTTCCATGCTTGCAAAGAGATGCACTCTATGGAACACTGTTGCTTCCCTGTGAGCGTTCGGAATATTGACAACGCATACTGATGAAACATGGGACAGTCCCCTCCATTTTCCCTTCACTTTTCTGCAATCAAAGTGCATTTCAGTTGCTAGGATGATCCATATCTAACGAAAGGTGGTATATGCTTGGAGTACAGAATTCCTATGTTATCTGAATGTTATGGGACAGCCATCTTAGACAAGCAAAATGGTCAGTTTATTTAAATTTAGTACATTTTGGTATCTTTTTTTTTCCAGCAAGGCCCAGAGTTTGGAGCAGGAAAAAAAAAAGAAGCAGGAATTCCATTTTTATTCCAGGGAGTTGTAACAAAAAGCAAGGGGAAAAAAGCAGGAATTCCATTTTTACTCCATGGAGTTATAGCAAAAAGCAGGGGAAAAAAGCAGGAATTCAATTTTTATTCCATGGAGGTGTAACAAAAAGGTGGAGAAAAAGCAGGAATTCCCTTTTTTATTCCATGGAGTTGTAACAAAAAGCAGGAAAAAAGCAGGAATTCCATTTTTACTCCATGGAGTTGTAACAAAAAGCAGGGAAAAAAGCAGGAATTCCATTAGTAGTCCTGGCCTGACCTGTATTACTAAACAATGCATGTATATAGCTTATCATTACTGTCTAATGGAAGTATTTGCAGTTTTGGTGACACAGTTATGTAAAGATCTTGGTTGAGATACTTCCTAGCATGTTAGCTACATTAGCCTCATGTCTCCTGTGCAAAATGAAAGAATCGGACAGCAAACATGATTTGTTGTTCAGGTGGATTTAGTGGTGTGAATGCAGTGTAAATCAGATTTATCAATTCCTCTGGCAATAATTGCTGGAGGCTTTGGATGGCAGAACTTGAAGTGAGTTTTCTTTCAGCTGTCTCTGACAGAGCGTGTGCAATCCACAGGGGAAGTCCGCACAGATCCAACGCCGTATCAGGTTCCGTTTCACACAGTCGTAAATGAAGCCTTTGGGGACTGACACACGTACACGAGTTGTGAAACATCAGAGATCATTTCAGACTGCTCTTTAAATAACATGTTTACTCGAAGATCGACAGAAAAAAAAAAAAAAGGAATAAATGCGGCCATGAATACTTTCTGAAGGAGCTTTTGATGTTCTGGGACTTAGTAGAATATAGAATTAGTTTTCTTGAAGTTGTAATAACTGAAAGAAATGGCACTTTGTGTGTGAAAAAAAATGCTGTCCATGTTGCTTTGCCAAGCCCTGCCGCAGTCCAAGCCTTTTTACCATCCCCCTCTCAACAGCTCGCATCTGAGGGCGCTAGCTAGCTAATGGTGAGTCAGAAGTGTGCTCCCGAAGGATATCTGCCTTTACACGAAGCTGACTCAGCTGCTATGAACACACACACACACACACACACACACACACACACTGCTTCCCTTTCAGAAACCACACAGGCCATTTCTTTCACACACTGCCTTTTAAACTCAGATGGCTCTGAAGAACTAGCGTCTTTTATCGCATTAGCCGCCGGCCCAGAGTCCTGACATTGTTCTCACGAGCTGGTTCATAGATGAAAAAGAAGTGCCTCTATTTGTGCAAATATACCGTACAATGCGAGCATGAATGAAAACCACACAGTTATTTATCAGTAGTAATTTCAAAGACATGAATAGAAAATTCATTATTGATCTGTGCAAGGAAACCAGGGGCAGGGGGTCAAGAATCATGGCTCAATGTAAAACAGGTTATTACGCACACACACACACACACACACACACACACCCATGCTCACAAGCACACACACCCACCCACACCCACACCCACACGCACATTATTTGCCTTGTATATAAATGTCATCTCCCATTTCCATTCCCCTTTGGATTAATGTCATGGATACTTACATATCTATTGTTTTATCATAGAGATTATTTTCAATAATCTTCAATGAACAATAGATTAAAAAACAACAACAACAGCAACAACCCCAGACACACCCACACAGGCATGATAGCCAGCATTAACTGTAAAAGATTTCCAGAATGAAAAAAAAGAAGAAGGTAAATTTGATTTTATTGTAAATATTGTCTTAATATTTAACATTATTATCCTGGATGACTAACTAGCTAACAACCTAGACTTAAGGTTTATTTATTTATTTATTTATTTGTTCCAGTTTGTCAGCATTAGCTCTAAAAAGAGCTTAATTCACCTGGATGAGAGTTTTGAGTTTTTGTATCTGCATGTCACCATTTTAAAGCCTGTTAGCATATAATTCACTTAATTCACCACATGAAATGGTCATTTCGAGGTAATTTAAAGACATTTTTGTTGTTGTTGTTGTTTTGGGAAATGTTTTTAGCTAAGCCAAAAAAAAAAAAAAAAAAAAAAAAGTCTCGAAATAGGTATCTTTTCAACCGCTCGCCTGTTTCAACCCTCCCATCCCCACCATGAAATTTCTTTTCTTGTATTTCGAATACGGAGTGACATTAGTATTCCGAGCACTTTGTCATGCGTGCCTGGTCTCTCCCCAAGGACTTAGCGGCGGGAGGCTTCTTGTGATACTAATGGGACTGGACTCGCTCTCCTCCACCCTCCTGCTCCTGCACTGCAATCCTTGTGGAGGAACATCAGGAAGAATGAAACCACTGTGAGGTCGACGAGTTCAAAAAAAAAAAAAAGTGTATCATTTGAACCGATAATATAAACATTGGTAGTAGTATTTAGTTTATGCTAGGTTATTATAATGAAACAGTCATTACTATTGTCCTGTAATCATAGCCTGTCCTTTTGCTCATCCAGTTAACTCGTATTCACATAATACAGTACACTCAGCACTGTTCGTATTTGCTCTAATACACATGAAGTTCTATAATCTCACTGTTTTCACCTAGTAGAGGATGTGCTATCGTTTGAGTCTGATTCCTCTAAGGGTTTTTTTTATTTTCTCCTCATGTTGCCTCACTACCGTTGCCTCTGACTTGTTCATTTGGGATGTAAATCAACACCCTGTGTTCTGTAAAGCTGCTTCCTGTCCATCGAACTAAGTATAGTACTCATATTAGTATTAATATAGGTGTTAGTCGGCTGTCTGTCTAGCTGGCAAACAGCCAAAGCCTACAAGTTCTCAGAAGACCTGAATCAGGATCATTTCCAGGATGAAAATGATCCTCAAGACTATTTACAATGCAAATGAGTGGTTAGGTGAACACATTGCTTCATTGTTTGCTCATGTTGGATGTGGATGTCAATAACCAAGGTTCATCGGTATGCAGGGCTGATTCACAGTGCTGGCGATCCTAATAGTACTTTAATAGTAATTTAAATCTGCCGTTAGATCGAGATACAACCAGGTATCTGGAACATACTGTGACGTCAGTGATGAAGGTGCTTAACCAGGAAGTATCGTTAAAACAATGCACTTGCTCAAAGCACAAACCGGTTAGCCATAGAATTGTGAATAATAACAGGGTTAATAATAATAATAATAATAATAATAATAATAATAATAATAAGGTAAAGACTGGCAAGGCGTGCTGATGTAAGTACACGGAAAAGACGACCAAACCATTTTAACTACACTAGCAAACACGTTTTAAACAAGAATAAATAATATGGATGCAAATTAGTCCTCACGTTATCCAAGTTGCATTAAAAATAACATTTGGAATTATAAATTGTTTAATAATATTAACTAACATCCACAACCTCTCATGAAAACATGATTCACATACAGTATATTTAATCTATTTACAGTCTATACTTACGTGCATACGTTTATTACCATTGTTATGTGTTGATTTTGCATTATCTTTTGGATTGTCTTGATTCATTTTGAACATCGTGGCATTCAGTTTATTATTAGATAAATTGTAAAACGATGGTATATTCATATTTTCATTCTCCTAGAATTCATGGTGGGGGAGGGCGGGGTTCTGTACTAAATCGTACATACTTTCAGCATCATAATGAGTATTTATTGTGAAGCAGCAGGATGGATTTCACTACGTTCTGGGTTCTTGAAATTCCTCCATGTTAAAAGGACAAAAACGAGATTTCATTTAGTGAATGCCAGTGACAAAAAAACGCAGCAGGCCGCCATTTCACCGAGGCGAGGCCCATCATACACATCGTGTCCGTGGCGTCATCTTGTGGCTGTAGAGAATTACAGCAGGCTTCATCGTTACAGTCCAGGATTGACTACTGGGCAACATTTGATCATTTGTCTGAGGAAATTCAAGTAGGCTGTTTATTTCAAATATATTGCTGTGGTATAAGAGGAATAATAATAAAAAATACTACTAATAAAAAAAAAAAACACCACGGTATGCGGATAGAGGAAATGCTAAACTCAAAAAGTATTCATTAGCAGTAAAGAGTTCTTTGACTAAGTTAATCTGACTTCTCAATGTTCCTGATGCAAGTTGCTCACGTTTACTGTACTGCATTCGCTGTGGGCGTTTTTAAATCCTCACACTGGCAAATAGTTTGTCCTAGAACGGTGCTAAAAATAGTGTGCAATGTATACCGTTTAAATGTCTTTACATTATTATCTCAACAGAACTGATCCATCATCCAGCTCAGGTCTGGTTTCAGTGCCAGATTCAACACTAGGCAGAAGTTTACTTTAAATTATAGTGGCCTTTATATCGGATCATCAGGCTTAAGCGCTGACTAAATGCGTCACGCAGCTGCTGTGCTGTTAATCCCATTGAAATCACAACAGCTCGTGGTTTAGTTGTTGTGACTGAAATGTTAATATCGCTGATGATAAAATGGCGTGGGTTGGGGTTTTTTTTGGGGGGGGGGGGGTGTTGAAGAGGCTCTGGGTGCTTGGGCACCAGCACTTTTCCTTTTAATGTGTCAGAAGAATCCCTTTTCAATGTAAACCAATAATATCATTATATTAATATCAGCAATAATTTCACCTTCATTTCACCCAGGCCTGGAATACAGTATACAAGGAGCTGTTTCATATCCATGGATAATCAACATTCTTGTTTATCTGCCTTACAAAAAAGATAAGAGTCTGGTTTTGGAAAACTTGAAACTGGAAACTTACATCACCTAACAGGAGATGAATGATCTTTAAAGTTCGTGGTGCATTTACTTTCTCAAAGTTGTACATTCAGCATTACAGATTTAACCACCTAATATGTTTCTATATCATTCGATTTTTGAGTAAATACTACTATAGTCCTTTAATTTAAAATAAGAGAGGTGCTTCTTTGTGATGGTGTCATACTCTGGAGATTGAACAGGGATTCTCAGCTGAAATGAGCATTACGCAAGACGTGATTTCGTTAAGAGTGACAAGCCACATTACGGAAACATTTTTTTTAAAAATTCTATGCAAATTAGTGTTAGATATAATGCATTAAAGCGACAAATAAACGATTGGCTTGAATGATTCGTCAGATGTGTGGTCCAATATTTTGCGATCCTACCTGCAATCTCTTTACATGTGCAAAGAGACATTAGGACTAAAGTGAAGCTTGGGAGAAGCGCAGGATTAGAGCATTGCATGCTGCACCGCTGTCCTTTTAGTAATGTTTGTCACTACCGCGGCCGTCTTGGCTACCATTCCAGGTAGTTCAACTAACCCTACTTACATTCTAGCAAAGCAGCAGGTCGGTCATATTGCTTGCAATTTGTCTCTTGCGGATGTGCCACGACAGCAACTTTTTGTTGTTCGTTATAGAATTATATCATGCACTAAACATTGTGAAAATTCTCTCTATTCGCATTTGGTAAGAGGCCACAGATGACGGGATAAGACGAAACCGTGGTTTAAGTTTTTCTTCCACTTTTTATTTTTTGTGCGTCACAAAGTAAACGGGAACTAATTGCAAGCAGGAACTGAAGTTGTGCGTCTGGAACTGAAGAAATATTGAACCACAAGTGCTATAGGATTGGTTAGAGGAATCGTTCGAGCCAGCTGTTTGGATTTGTAGCTTTAGCACTTCGTATTGTGCGAAAAAGCTTAATTCAGTTGTCGCTTGGCGCCGTCGCTGAAATCGCACCTCTGTTTAGAAAATGGACAGTTATCGGTTCCTTTTTTTTTGTTTTTTTTTGCATGCTAATGAGACCATAGGTGTAATTATGGCATAGGTGATATATATATATATTTTATAATCTCATTTATTCCTGAATATGCTCCTGCATTTCTTCACAAAGCGCTCACACGACTCACACATACATTCTGAGCTTATTAAATATATACATCATCTCTCATTATCTTACCATATGTACAAGTCACTCCATTATAAAGAGGCATTTCTCTCTCTCTCTCTCTTTTTTTTTTTTTTTTTTTTTTTTTTTTTGCATTTTTACATGTCCAATAACTATGAAAATATAAAAAAATAAAGCTTCCTCTTCTGTCTTGTTATAAAAAGAAAAAAAAAAAAATCAGTCCTGTAGCTCTGTGGCGCCCAGCGTTAGGAAGCCGTGTGAGATTTCCTGTTGCGCTTGGCTCGCCGCATCGGAGGGAAGCTGATGAACTCGAAGTGTTTAGGTCGGTCCGAGTTGGGGAAGGGAAGGGGGCCTTTATGGAGCCGCTTGATGAAGTGGACTTCCCTCTGGTTCTCCCTGGTTTTGGAGGCTTTAATAGGTCTCCCTTTCCTAGAGAAGGCTACATACCAGCCATCATACTTGGCATTCTGGAAAGCGGTGTAGTTGTTCTCCAGGACGATCTCGGTGAAGATGCAGTCCCTGCCTCTGCCGCTGGCCTACCAGAAGACAGCAAGACGTAGATGCTATAACCACAATATTTTTTTTTTCTTAATTAAAATAATGAGAAGCAATGAGCTACATGACGTCCTGCTATCTATTCTTGGTTATTTCTACTTAGAATCCTACAGCTGAGTGTTTCCAGATTAGAAAGGGTTCCAAACTATAACCATTTTAGGAAGCTTGGAAGTCTTAGCTCTACAAGAAAACCCTTTAAAAAAAAATTTAAAGATTCATTTTAAAATTTAGAAGACTTATGGGTTTGTTATTTTGTAAATTGTGCAAATGTTTAACAGAAAAATAATAAGAACTCTTGTACACTCTTTAAAAAAAGAGCAACTCTTAAAGTGTTCCTGATAGAAGTGGAACCTGGAAGCTTAAAATAACTTCATTATACTTTGAGTCTGTCTCTAAAGCTGTTTAGGAAACTAGTAGCCCATAACTTATGATTGAAAAACCCTTTTTTCTTTTCTGAGTGTATGTAGTAAGTGGATATGCATGTGATGGCCTACATAGTCCACATTACTGGTCATCATTTTCTTGAAAACACCTAGAACATGCCAGGAACGTATGGTATGTATGTAAAGGTTCTTGGTACTTGGTATGCATTTGTGAAAGTTGGTTTTCAGTTAGGTAAGAACACTTAATTATCCACGGAAACACGTGAGAAACCTTTAAAGAACACTTTATAAGAGTGTAGGTTTGTTAGATATATTAGCACCAAACTGAGCTTCTGAGAGGGACAATATGCAATTCACCATCATAAAAAAAACAGAGTAACCCTTTAGGATGGTTCTCAACCCCAACAGCAGGTGGCACTATTTCCTGTTTCAATCCACAACGACGACAAATCAAAAATCGACTCTTCTATATCCATTTTAAAATCATATATTCAAAACGATATTATTTTTGATCCACTCAAGAAACAAACAAACAAAAAAAAAAACAACCAGCAACTAAATATGAGACTTTCTCTATTTGCATGCAGATAAAATATTCATTTAAATCTAGAACCCTAAAATTTCTTCACCAAACCTCCGGGAGAACTTTTCAAGGTTTACGCAGATTCAGATTTTATTTATTTATTTTTTTTCATATCCAGCAATGCTCCAATGATGCTCTTGAGAAAAAGTATTACACTTTGCATGGTAAACTCCGGAGTAAATGTGCACTACAATCCTCAAATTATTGGTCCTGGCGATGTACCTCCTTGAAGACTTTAGCTCCAACCATAATCATGCCTACAGTACCTGATCATTTAATCATTGCCTTCAGATGTTCTTGAGCTAGGCCACCAGAAGCTAGACCACCAGGAACAGGGTTGCTAACCCCTGATCTAGAACCTGTCACGCTTTTTGCCAATCCATCTTGGTACTTGGTACATTCTTAGAAAGGGTTCTTCATGTGTTCTTAGGTTCCTAAAAGGGTTCTGTTTGGATTTTTGCTTGGAATAAGAGCTACATTATTATCAGCACCACTACACTCTTGATACAAAGGTTCTACCCATTACGGTAAAGGGAAATCTAATAGTTTTGTGTTGAACCCTACAACAGTGGGAACCCCCTGTTAAGAATCTAAAGACCATGACCTACTCTATGAAACCTGAATGGACCCCAGAAACTGACTCCAAGGTGGATGCACTTATGGGTTCTTCAGTATGTTTCCCTATCAGAAATGGTTTGAAGCAAAACCCTTTTAAGTATCTAAGAACCCTTATATAGCTAATGAACAAATTCTGTAAGAACCCTTTTTGCTGACAGTGTATGTATGAACTGGGTATGTACAGTACGTGGTTCATGTTGGGTCCTGAAAGGTTCATTGGGTGATTAACGGTGCTAAAATGTAGAACTCTTCCTGATATAAATCTATGTCCTACATAGACCTTTAGGGACCTTAGAACTACAGACGGATGTCCAAAGACTCCTTAAGAGTTCTAAATGTTCTAAGAAAAATGTTTGTCAGTGAAGAAAGATCTGTTGAAAGATTTTTTTTTCAACAGAGAGTGGTTCTTTAAGAAAAGAAAAAAAAGCAATAAAATAAGATGTTCTTCGGTTTGCAGGAACCGTTACATTTCACAATCTCCGTCTCTGGACACTTTTAGTAAAGCTAGAACTCTTTCCCCTTGAGAATGAGAATTTGTAGTAGAACCATTATGGAAACTAAGAACCTTTATTTATCCAGTTAACCATCCAAGAACCCATGAAGAACCCTTGAGATTGTAATCTTACATAGAAATAACACAACAACACCAATCATACTGTTTATATACACTGTTCAAATCCCATCAGTGCCAAAAGTATGGAACCTTCTCTGTAGGTTTCCTGTATTGTTCTAAAGAACCACCTTTAGGAAGCTTAGAACCACTAACCATCCTTGAGGAACTTTTGTTTTTCTAAGCGTGTTCCTGTTTTTTTTTTTTTTGAGTTCCAAATAAAACCCCCATTAGGTAGTTTAGAACAATAACTATTCAAGGAATCTTGAGGAACCATTTTTTCCGAACATGTACCCATTTCCCTGCCAAAGTTTTCCAAGTATGGAAGCTTGGAATCTTTAATTAAGCCAATAAACACTTAAGGAACCATTGAAGAACGCTTTCTTTTTTCTTTGTACAAAAAAACCAAAACAAAACAATTTTTATAAAGCAAATGTGCCTTAACTCTCTAATCAACTCCTTGAAGATCACAGTTTGTAAGTGTTTAGGTGAACACAGTGTGTGAGATGATGTAAATCATGAGAACCGTGCTGTTATGACATTAGAGTGTACCTTGCCCACCAGCTTTCCTCGCCGGTTCATACAAAGATATCGACCGCTCTCGGCTCCTTTGACCCGAACCCGACTGCCAAATGTATCCGTCTCCACATACAGCCTGGCTGAAACACAGAAAGGCGCGCGCACACACACACACACACACACACACACACACACACTGTTAGTGCTGAGATATTTGAAAAGCAGTGAAAAACAATAACATAGTAACAAATTTTATGGATGAGCTGCTTTATTACAACTGCAGGGAAATTAAAATCTTAAAGGTGCCAGAAAAGGTTCTTTGAAGCACACACCTGGTCTTGGAGAACTCTTCAACTTCAGCTCATTCAGATGCAGGAAAACACTGCAATGTGCATGACAGTAGGTTCTCCAGGACCGTTAAAAATTATTTTAAAGAAAATATTTTGTATTTGTGTTCTACGAAATTTTGTGAAGAGCCTGCACATAATCTATCAAAGCTATCCGTGTGCTATCTAACACCTTAAAGGGTCCATAAACGTTCTAACTGCTCTAGGTTTTTAAGTAGAATTTTACAACATAAGTTTTCCAGGCTGAGTTCTTCAGCAATCTAGGAACCTTAGACATCCAAGGAACCCATAAGGAACCCTTCTGAGTGTTCTTTATGGCAGCTGAAAACAGTCTAAAGAACCTTTCTTCATAGTTGTTGAGAAAGTTTAAAATATTATATAATCCATAAGGGACCTTATATATTTGTTAAGGTTATTTGCTCTAGTGAACCTTTTAAAGTGTACTTTAGGGAAATGAAAATGTTTATTCATCCAACACATCCATTTGGAGTGTTCTTTAAATAAACTAAAAAGGTTATTCACTCTAAGGAACCTTTTCAAGTGTCCTTTAAGGAAGCCTAAAAAGTTTATTCGCCCCATTGAGCCATTCTGGTTGTTTTGTAATAGAAACTAAAAGGATTAATTGTTCTAAAGAACTGTTTTAAGTGTTCTTTATGGGAGGTAAATAGGTTATTTTCTTCAAGGAACATTTTGAGTGTCCTTTAAGGAAGTCAAAAAGAACTGTTACCCCATGGAACCTTTTTGAGAGTTTTTAACGAAATTTAAAAAAAAAAAAAGGTTCTTTATTCTCTAAGTAACATTTTTCTTGAGTCCTTAAGAACCTTTTAGAGTGTTCTTTAAAGAAGCAATAATAATAATAATAATAATAATAATAATAATAATAATAATAATAATAATAATAATAATTCACCCCAAGGAACCTTTTCTTTAAGGGAGCTAAAAGGTTATTTGCTCTGAAGAGAACTTTATGCTTTAAGGAACTTTAAAAAAGGGCTATTTTCTTTTATGGGAACCATAACCATTTCAAAAGTGTATACAGTCGACCCTCGCCACATCGCGGTTCGAATTTCGCGGCTTCACTCTAACGCGTTTTTTCAAATAACTTTTTTCCAAAAAATTGGGTGTTATTTCATATCTAGAGGGCTCTAATAATGTTATAAACCGTATTTAGAAGGTCGTAAACAGGTTTTCTATGCTCTAAATACGCGGAAATACTACTTCGCAGAAATTCACTTATCGCGGTAGAGTCTGGAACGGATTAACCGCAATAAATGAAACTTTACTGTACTTACTGTTATTTTTTTATTTTTTTTTTTCAAACGCAGTGGCAGGTTGGTCGGAATAATTATTTGCAGATTTGTGTAGATGGTGCAATAATATCGACAGTATCGCAATAAAAAAAAATCGATATATTGTGCATCCCTTTGCGCGCGCGCTCCGCTCCTCACTGCTTTGATGTTTAAAGTCCATTAGCGCTCTTCACAGCACAAAGGCGAGCAATTAGAGAAATATGTGTCGGTCTTTATGTGCGCGCTCTTTAGCCCATACTGAACTAATCAATGATGTGATGATGATGATGATGATGGCGGCTCAGCAGCGACTCCTCCACCGAAACCCGAAACGAAATCCGGTTACACTCACCGAAAGTGTTGCCGTCCTCCGCGGTGGCGCTCACGCGCTTGCCCTGGATCTGCACGTGGCGCCCGCTGGTGCGGCTGTAGAGCTGGTACACTCGCACCTGCCGCCGGCTGAGCTCGTCCGTCTGCGCGCCCTGCTCCCTCACGTGCTGCTTAAAATCAGGAGAAGGCTCATTCTCCCCCTTTTTTTTCACGTAAAGGGAAAACATAAGATCACACGTTTCTCCCTGGCTCTCGTTCTCTGGAGATGTATTTATTTTTCTCCCCCCTTTTAAATAAAGTAGGTTAACTTAGCACTAAAAAAAAAATATTTAGACATAGGCTGTGAATATGCATGCATGTGAATGTATATGCATATTAATATGCACGTTCTGTAGAACTAGCCTTGCATGATTGACCCTGCATGCATGTCTTTAAAGAGCAATGCAAGGCCAATATGAGTGCAAGCACGCAATGATACTGGCAGGATGAGAGAATAAAATTGTAGAAATCTGATTGCATGCTAAACAGACTTTTGAGTTTGACATAAATGCATATAAACGCATCTCTCCAGAAAACTATAAGTGATAACCATGATTCATGCACTATTCACTATATACAGTAACTAGTGTTCAAGGGTGACTTTTAGTAACCTTTGGAACAAGACTGCGTTAATTTAGAGGTTTTTTTTTTTTTTCTTTTAAATTCTATATTTAAACATTTGTATTGAACATCTAAAGAGTTGCAATATTTACCTGCGCATGGCACCAGACCACGAAGAAGTGAAAAGATCTGCAAGGATGTAAAAGGATGTCAAACTTTAAAAAACTTTGCAACAACTTTCAATCAAACATTTACAATGTGCTCAAGGAGACTAAGAAGCTCTCTGGAAGTATTTTTTTTTTGTACTTACAAGTAAAAACAGCGCTGGTTAATCCAATACATCTTCTTTTTGTGATTATTTAGGCCAAAAAAAAAGAATATATATATATATATTTATAAAAAAAAAAAAAAAAAAAAAAAAAAAAACACAGCAGTAATCCAGCGGCGCGTGCTTTAAATGATTAGATTCAAATCCATCAGCTGGGAATAAATAATAAATAATGATAAATACAGTTTCCTTTAGAACGAGAGTAACCCCAGCTCAATAAATCCGAGTCCGGAGAAGAAATCAGAAGGACACATCCGTGGACAGCGGTGCGGTTCCATCATGTGCTGCAGGGCGTGTTTGTGTCTCCGTGTTACTGGTGTTTGTCAGTGAACTGTGTTTGGCGGCATGGACGCGCTCATGGTGCGGCGGCTGTGCCGGTGTGGAGACTCGTGCTGCGGTTCTTTAAAAATGACAGACATGCACACAGGACTCCAGACTGTGAAGTGTTTAAAACCACGCCCCTTAACGCACTAAACACCAGCCCCAAGTTGTACTGCATCCAAATCTCTGGTCCTCCAACTGTTCTTTTCTTTCTTTCTTTTTTTCTTTCTTTCTCCAGACAAAGAAAAAAATCTAGTGTAAAAATATTTACTAATGCATATAAAAAAATGTATGTAACTATAAATCATAACTACTTGCTGCTAAATTTAAATATTCATATATATCACTAATAATTTAATTTATTCTAATCACTATATACAGTATATACAGTAGTATGACCATATACAGTCTATAAATCTTCAGGTTCATTATTAAAACATATTTATTTGTTTATTCATTTAAGCCTTTGGAGCTTTTTATTCTAGTCAGAATAAAACTTTCCTCCGTCGTTCTTTTGTAGAACTCTTATACTTTACATAGGATCTAGCTGTTGTTTTTTTTTTTTTTTTTTCCATAAACATGATATGACAGATAATGCAACAGCATGACACACAGGACTGTAAACTCAACAGTTAGACTATTTTGATTAGATTTATTCAAATGGCAGATTTATAATAAATGTATAAATGTTTAATTGGTTAAGATTATACAGTGTAAGGACAATTATAGCTACGTCAGGGTATATGAATTTGTTTCTTCTTTTTTTTTATCTTCATCTATGATACTATGATATGTTTTGGAACTAAAAGTAATCTATTGTCTTGACAACTTGCATAACTTCACCTTTTATTCATATTTTATTATTAATCTTCAAGTTGACGTTACTCATGCTTTAAAGGCAGCAGGTGAACTGTCGTTCCTAAGTTTATTCCCTAGCTTGAAATTTCTTGCAGAGTGACTATGTTTATATATCTCATTTATAATGATTACAGCTTCAGTGGTTAACATAGACTTCAATAATGTCTGTTTTTTTAAAAGTGGCCCAATCCCCTGGGTGTGGTTCTTGGGTCCACTGTGGTCCCCAGAACTAAACATCTGCCTCGGTTTTTCTTCTGGTCGAGCAAAAATGAGATGAATGCTGAATAGTGGTGTTCCTGTTGTGATGTGATTTTGGAGGGAAAGCAGTGCTAATGTTAGCTAGCTAGTAAAAAAAAAATCTGGTATGAATACTAAATTTTTGTTTGTTTGTTTTTCATTAAAGCAATGTGATCGTCATCTTAAAATTGGCTGCGAGTTAAAGTTAAACTAGACAAACCCAAGTCAAATTAGCTTTATTACCTGCTTCCAGAAGTTAATTTCTACATTGCTCTTTCGAGACGCTTCACATTCTTTACATTCGACTGACTTTTTATGTGCTGACACAAATTTGTGTCTGTCCTGATCATGTCTTGCGAGTTTCTATTTGAGTGATGTCTTCTGTAACTACACTATATATAATATATTGTCCTGCTTGACTGAAACTAAGTGGTAAATCAATCACAACTTGACTAGTTTGATTCAAGGATTCAAATCCGAATCAAAGAATCAAATTATTTAAATGACTTATGACCAACCAAGACTAATGAAGTGCAAAGAACATGCTACGTTCTGGCAGGAAAAAAAACGTTAGGTATAGAAGTACGGTTTATTTACATGATTGCAAAAAAAAACCAAAAACCATGGCCTCTGATGTGACCAGAAACTGTCAGTTTCGCTCTGGCCTCTAATTTTCAATCCGATCTAATGGATGATTAAAGTCGGTCGTTTCAAATCAGCTGTGATGCATTCAGGTCATCATCGTCGTCCACTGTATTTAAAGCTTTTGAGGCTTTTTCCTTGGGGAAGGGGCGGGGCAGTTGATGTTTGTTAGGGCCCACGGCTCACACCTTTTGCTAACGTGGCAGCCCCTAATAAGGAAACAATGGGGCCTTTTAATCATTGGCGTCCAGCTGGCTTTTGTTAGTTTATGCTGGAATCAACATCAGGGCCTCACGCTACATGGCTAACAGGATGCTCACTTTCTGACGCGTACTTAGTAGATGCCTCCCAGCAATTAGTGCTATCTTGCTAAAGTGTATGGAAATGGGAATGCCACTTGGCCCTTCAAAGCATTTCCCATCCCTGTTTGATTCGATTGCCTTAAAATATATATAGTTTTTAACATTTGGACCAAACTAGAATGTTTGCGTTTGTGATTAAGAAGATTGGTACTTATGTTAGTACTAGGCCAAATTGTCAAATATAGAGGTATTATTAAGGATAAGATGTTAATTCATACATCTGATGATCCGAAACTATTCATACATTCACTGATCCGAAACTCAGTGAATCGCTGCGTTTTAGCTGATTTTCTCTCTGCACGGTTGTTAGCGCATCATTTGTGCTGGGATGGCCATCGGCATGTTCTCCACCCATCAGTTTGTATTTTGTCGAGGAGGACAGATCAGTGCTTGATAAACACCCCAGACTGACGTGTTACCGGTGTGAGCCATCAGATGTGTTAAAAATACGTGAGAAAACTCTGCGGGTTACAAAAAAACTTTCGTGCTGTTTGATTTATGGTATAAGAAAGTAGACTATATAAAAAAAAATATTATCTGTAGCTGGGACAAACAGTTTTCATGTTGTCACCAATTTTTTTTAAATGGAAACCATCTCCAGTCCAATCTGGAGAGAGCCTCAGTCTGAGTCAGTCCTCACAGTTTATTTTGGTGCTTCCTGAGCTGTTCTTATGATTTTGATAAGACTTTGATAAGTACCTGCGCTTTAAAGCAGCCACGCCCTCTTAAACCAACACAGGGAGGTCAGAACGAGACATCCGACACTGGCCGGCATCCCACAGCTGAGGATGTGTAAAGGACAGAGAGCTTTAGCGCTACCTCTGGATTCCTCTCAGACCCAGCAGGATGCCAAAGGTGGCGGCCGCGTGCTTTTGGAAGTGGTCGAGAAAAAGAGGGAGGTGAAGGGTTCTACTCGTCTACCCTTTTCTCCACCCGACCCCAGTCCTCATTTCGTTTACAAAGTGGCGGCGAGATCTAAGACCCTGCAACTCGATCTTATTTATTTGCGTCTTGGCTAGTTTTACTGGTGTTAACTCCGTGATGGAAATAACCCAACAAGCACCTAGCAACAACAGCAGATTAGCTCTGGTCCTAGAGCCCTACTCGCCCAGAATACACCCACCAGGCATCTTTCTCTTTACCCTTTAAAACCCGGAGATTTTCCAAAAAAGATGCCATGTAACAAGGAGACAGGGTTTGTGACGTCATGTGCGATTGTTTAAAGGATACATTTCCACCAGCCTTATCCACACTGTGATGATAAACATGCAGGCTATAAAACATAACCTGCGGTATCATGATGAACATTATCATAAATATCCACGCATTGCTAACAATGTTGTGCATTTTGCAGACTGGATTGCATTGCATCATTCGTGCTAGTTAACAAAGTTAGCAGCCATGTCTTATGCTATTTATTTATACTGTATACACTCAGGCAACAATTCATAATATTTTGCTTATATGTTGCTATCTTGTCTTGCTAACAGACCTTAGTGAGACCTTAATGTCAAATTTACTATCCAGCAATGGGAGCAGAATTACAGTAAGCCATGGTTCAGCCATTTTTGTTCTAATTTTTGTCCTCGCCATGCCCCTGGTGAAGTGTTTTGTGCTGTTCTAGCCATTACCTGATAGCGAGTTATCTGTGGCCGCATGCCAGTGAAGCAAGTGAAAGGTCGATTGGTGGTCTAGCAGCTTAAACCACATCGTAAAATACAATTGGCATAAAGAACAACTGGATACGCTTTTCTGACCCCAAAAAAATAGAGACGAAGCCTTGAAAAAGTGGGTGGTCCTCTGTTCTTGGGAAAAAAAATGAACTTTTAGAACGTGTGAATAAGAGACGGTGAGGAAAAAGGTGGAATTAAGAGACGTGCTGCTTCTTTGGTTCAACGGGCGTCATATTGAATGCACAGTGTTGTCCTATTGGACCTGGATCTTTGACAGAACATACCTTGGTATGAATCGATACAGATTTAAATGCGTTAATAGTCTGATTTGGTTTCTCCGCTAATAAAGAACTATAAGGATTATATAAACGGCTAATTATTACAGGGTCTGCTGCTGACCCTTAGTTTTACCCCAGCCATTTGCAAGCTGACCATTTGAGCTTGCCAAATTTGACACAGCTGACACAGGCAATAAATTTGAACTAGTTCCCCCACCCCCTTGATCCCTAATGAGGCCAAGCCCTTCACCCCCCAACAACACCTAGGGAGAATGACGTAAAACACGTCTCGATCCAAACCCAGTGACGCCTTCGATTTAGTATCATCAGTCCGCGTTTGTAACATTCCGTTATATTTAATAGATGTTAGGGTTTAATAGTTGTTAGTTGCTAGGCGCTCTGGTGTTCACCTTGTGCTTTATGGAAGATTCACAACAGATAGCGTCATTATGAAGAAGGAGAATGTGACGGCAAAGCTAAGATGACAAGATAACATGGCGACTGGCCTAAAATGCACACGCTATAAAGGTAGTAAAAGTATACTATATTAGCAGAAATCAGATAGTTATGGATGGTCCTGGTCTGGTCCTGGTGTGGCCTTGGAGGGAATTTGGAGTTTCAGAAAACAGCCATGCTTAGGCATTTTGTTTGGAGCAATGATTCTTTAAGAAATTAGCGAGGAACTTTAAAGCACTCGATCTCGATCTCTGGATCGTTAGCTTCCTAAAGAAAGAACTCCACTGTTGTACTGTAGGCTTCTCTACAAATTCCTTAAAGATTCTCCCAAAGAGACAAACCATAGAACCCTTAAGGATGCTACGATGGAAGACACAACAGCCGTCTTTTTTGTTTTTACTGGCTCGCACGTTTTCATTTTGCTCATTTTTTTTTGGAGCTGAGACTTTCACCTGACTAAAATGAACGCAAATTTAATTCCCATGTTTCCTATGAATTACTAAAGTCTTTTTCTTTTTGTTGCAAGTTTAATATGCGTTCAGTGTCACCACTTCTTTCACAGGTTTGCACATGTTCCTGTGTTTGAGTTCATTTACATTCATTCATATTCCTCTGCATTGCAAGGATTGTTCTTCCAGCCTTCTTTGGGTCTTTAATGGTCCTCGTTTTCCAAAGAAGTCCAACCTTGAATTATTTCTTAATGAAAAATTTGGGATTTAGAGCCAAGAATGCTTTCTTGATTCTGTCACCAGCTGATACACATGTAAACACAGGGTCGTTTTTACGTTAATTTTAAAAGACAAAATTAAACGTTCCAGGTGTTGGAGGTGTCAGAATGTTTCACTGTGCAGCTGAAATGCGTTCTCCTCTTCAGCAGAGGTGTGCTTTATACTTCATCAGATTAACACTTGACCTAACATGATGTTAAATGAAATGCTGGACAGCTGAAGGTGATGTTTAACCACATATACCATGTAAAAAAAATGACTGATGAAGGCTGATGAATCGACAAATCCTCGCCGAAGCCATGAAATCTCCGAGCCAGAGACTGGACTTACGCCTCCACTGGGAAGCATCGGTCACTCCTGTCCTGGAGCAGAACCAATCACTAATAAATGACTTTTTTTTTTTCCCCAAAAGCTGTGATTTAGAGGTCACATTTTTAAGATGCTTCTTTCTTTTTCAGCCATGCTTGAAAAAAATTATTTATCTTCTTTAACATGACTTGAAGTCGAGCGTCAGTTGGTCTCCAGGAGCGTATTCTACTCATTGTAGGGTTTGATCTGGGCTGCGTTAGACGCTCATCATTACTGCTTTGATCCGACCTCTCAGGTCCAACCACACACACACACACACATAATATGAAAACACACACGGTCCTCAAGACTGTTCGCTGCACGCTGACATTTTGCTCCT
>JAOVYU010000041.1:2886329-2896845 GCA_025674565.1 Synodontis membranacea | reverse complement strand
CCGATCTTTGTATATCTGTCTCTATGAGCAACAAAAAGTGAACGATTTCATAACTCCTAACCCAACAGTGGGAACACATTCTGCAGTCGGATGAGCGAGTGTAAACTCTGCTGCGGAGTTTGTGCATTTTGTGTACGAGCAGCAGCGACTGTGCGCAGTGTACATCAGTATACATTCAGCTCTGTCTGGTAATAAATAGATAGAGAGAGGAGGGGAAAAAAATTAAACGTATAAAATAGCTGCTAGTCACATTCATCATTCCATTCTTTCTTTCTTTCTTATTTTTTTTTTAAGAAAAGGAGGTGAAACATTCCGAGCGACACCTCCATGAAACCGAAACCCTTCTGTCTCCGTGTGCGTCGTGAGGAGCCAAGAGGCGGGTCTTTTAGTTGGCAGGGGCGGAGCCGTTTGTCACGCAGGGGGAGGAGTTTGACCTGTAGGTGTTCGTGCTGGACTTACAGGAGTGTAGGACCGCCTTGAACAGCAGGGGGAGCTGTTCCAGTGGAACGTTTACCAACTTGCCTGCAAAAAAAAAAAAAAGAGAGAGAGAAGAAAAAGAGAGAGAGAATTTAACAGCAAATATCATCAAGGATTAAAGTATTGGCACCCTTGTCTCTGCTGACTGTAGCTACTGATAGTAGCTGCAGGCCAACAAACTTGCGCACAATGTTTCCAGTCTGAAACAGCACCAAACACACACACGCTTCAACAGGAAATTATAGTGGCGCATGAAAGCTTGTCAATCATGTAGAATTTTTTATATTTCTCCTTTGTTCATGCCATGATAAACATGTGTCATGTCTTCGATCGATCCCTGTTCAGGGTGCCCTCTTAACACCCGATTGTCCTCCCGTTGATTGAAAACACCTGACTCTAATTTCACCTTCAAAGTAACTGGTAATCCAAGGGGTTCACATACTTTTGCCACCCACACATATGTAATACTGGATCATTTCCCTCTACAAATAAATGACCATACATAAACAAATGAGACATGCATATGTATGTATATGTATAACTGGCTTCTCTTTATCTACTTTTAGGACTTGTATGAAAATCTGATAAAGTTTTATGTAATATTTATGCAGAAATATAGAAACTTCACAAACTTTCAACTTTCAAGCACCACTATAGCTTTATGCCTTATTTTATTATTTGGTTGTGAGGAGGTAATAACATGTGAAGGCTAATGAGATGTTTACTACAGATCTAATTGCACTTTTAAAAGACGCCGTATTTCCAGAACATCTTGAGAGATGACCTTGGGAAACAGATTACAAAAGGGTTGAAAATTTGCTCCTTACAACTCAGATAAACATGAATTCCAAAGTGTGTGTGTGTGTGTGTGTGTGTGTGTGTGCTTGCGTGTGTGCGTCTGTGCCTTACCTGCGATGCAGCGTATTTCAGGAAGACACATCATGATCTCTGGGAAGCGTTTGGGTTGGTGAGGGTATTTGTACTCGGTGTAGTCCTGACACACGTACCAGTAACGCTTATTCAACTGCTCCAACTGTGCCACATTAGTCAAACCCCGAATATCTACCCACACACACACACACACAAAGAAAAAAGAAATAAAACAGTGTGAAAAAAGAGAGGCAGAAGATTGAGAGAGAGAGAGACAGAGAGAGAGAGAGAGAGAGAGAGAGAGAGAGAGAGAGAATATTTGTTTATCCCACTCTATAAAGTGAATTGCTATGAATAACTGTATAATAAATACCCACAGTTCACACTGTTCAGTGTTCAAGTCAGTGTTCAGCTCAGTGCAGTGTTCAGTGCAGTGTTCAGTTCAGTGTTCAGGTCAGTGTTCAGGTCAGTGTTCAGGTCAGTGCAGTGTTCAGTTCAGTTTTCAGGTCAGTGTTCAGGTCAGAGCAGAGTTCAGTGTTCACGACAGTGTTCACGTCAGAATAGAGTTCAGTGTTCAGTGCAGTGTTCAGGTCAGAGCAGAGTTCAGTGTTCAGGTCAGAGCAGAGTTCAGTGTTCAGGTCAGAGCAGTGTTCAGTGTTCAGGTAAGAGCAGTGTTCAGTGCTCAGGTCAGTGTTCAGTGCTCAGGTCAGTGCAGTGTTCAGGTCAGTGTTCAGTGCTCAGGTCAGTGTTCAGTGCTCAGTGCAGTGTTCAGTGTTCAGGTCAGTGTTCAGTGCTCAGGTCAGTGTTCAGTGCTCAGGTCAGTGTTCAGTGCGCAGTGCAGTGTTCAGGTCAGTGTTCAGTGCTCAGGTCAGTGCAGTGTTCAGTGCAGTGTTCAGGTCAGTGTTCAGTGTTCAGGTCAGTGTTCAGTGTTCAGGTCAGTGCAGTGTTCAATGCAGTGTTCAGCAGTTATTTTAGCAGTTTGTATTTTCTGCATTTTCTCTTCAGAGTCCTTGAGAGATAATGTACAACCCGTTTCCTTCACCAACTGATTCTACGATTTTAAAAACAGATTTTAAAAACACGCTGTACCCATAATGCCTTGTGTTCTCTCTCTGTGACTGTAGCACAACACTGTACCCCTGATAGTTAATGGTAGTTAATGATAGTTAATGGTAGTTAATGGTAGTTAATAGCTTAATGAGCAGCTGCTGGTCACCTTGGTTCAGGAAGTTGATGGCCTTCATGCAGGCGTACTCTTCATTGCTGACCTTCATCTGGTGGAATTTACGGAACAGATAGATCAGCTTCTCCATCACCTCCATGCCATCCTCGCTAAACCTGCACGTGCACACACGTACACACACACACACACACACGTACACACACACGTACACACGTACACACACACCTCTTATCAGCAGAGTTCACCATTTCACTTCAACACCGACACACTTCAGTACATTTTTAAGAACACATGCTGTGCACGACTCTGTAATATTCTAGCTGCTACGAGTGTGCTGTTACAAGACAACAATTACTCCACGTCATCGTAACATTACCCTGTCACTGATAGTTTTCCTATAACAGCATAACCCCAGCTGTACTGGGACATGTACATGGTGCTCCGAGTAATATATTTTTGCCCTATTTGCCATCTTAATAATGCACTGAGGGCACTAAATTTGCAAACAGATCCTTTAATCATTTTGTACCACGTTATTTTAAATCCACGAAGACAAAATAGGTCTGTTTAAACGTTATCGGCCTCATGATGATTGTAAAACACTCTTCTTCCGCCTAATTCACTCCCACGCTGACGGAGCAACAGACGAGACTCGCCAAGCTCATTATTATTATTACTATCATCTCACTGAGCATTAGATAAAAATCTAAATAAAAACCCAAACCTCCCATCAAGTAATTATTTAATCACGCATCACAGCACTCACCTCAGCTTTTATTTGCTTTTTAATTTATTTGTTCCTGTAGTAAGCGTCGCTTATCAGGATCTGATTGCACGCTGGTTTTAATTACCCCGGCCTCTCTGAGCTCTCCTCCCTGATAGCGGGCCATCATTTTAATTGACTGGCTGCTCGGGTAGAGCGGATGTTGCCCTCTGAACGCACAACGCCACTGTAAATCTACACTAGTGATCAAGAGGAAGCGTGTCAAGGGTTGGCTGATTCCACACACACACACAAACACGACCAGATGCTGCTTGCATGTCACTTGAGCACACGCTGTGTTAGTCATGTGAGTGAAACCCTGGTGTAAAGCCGAGCTTGACACGTTACGAGTTCTCTTTAATATTCTAAAACAGTTTAATCTGTCCTAAGTGACAAGTGTTCCAAAATGAATTCGTTTAAACCGCTAACGTTACTATCTCGAACACAAGAAACGCTCCTGTCTGTTTTATATCCGAGATGAGAGAAAGACACAACAGCGCTATTCTACTCTCTCGGTGTCACCACACTGCCTCCTACACACACTTTCTCACACACACACACACACACACGCAAACCTATTTCTCTTTACTACACTCGATCGCAGATGCCTGCGGTTACCTGAAGCGTGGAGAATAGGCCCGGCTGGAATGATTCATAGCCGCTAAAGTGCATCTCAGTTCAGACATTTCTGCCCTTTACCCCGGCTCTCCTGTGATCAAACCTAGTGTACACTTTTACTCCTGCCTCTCCCAAATCTCATAAATCCAGTCCCATGAGACACTGGAGACGGCTTCCATTAAAGTAGAAGATCATAACCTTTAATATTTCTAATGTTAGATTATAGTCAATTAGACATGTTTAGTGTTTGACTTTTGCCTCATTAGTCCTGCACTGGAGCTACGAGTCTAACGTAGCTAATCTGTAAGCAAATCTCGCAAGAACACACACAAGGTGAGGAAATAATACTACAGTAGGGTGCTGCAAAGATTTGTGGCCGAGTAAATATCTTTAATTATTTAACAACTCCCCATAAAAGCAGGTTTTTTAGGTAGTTTTTCAATCAAATGTGGAGCTCAGCAAGACTCATATTCGTCATTGCCTTCATTTCTTCTTCAACAGTTAAAAAAAAATATATTATATAGCGATATATAACTATACAGCGAGAGAGGAAATTTTGCAATTTCTGCACTCAAGAACTGGTTTGCTGATTTTAAAAGGTGAATTGGAGCTAGATGATAAGCCAAGAACTGGTAGAGCAAAGGAAACGGAAGGCGAGGAGCTGCAGAAACTGTTGGACGAAGTTACGATACAATGGACTGGAGAGCTGTTTGAATAAGGATCATTCTACTGTTCTAAGGCGTCTGAAGGCGATGGGAAAGATTCTGAAAGTTGGTAGGTGGTTCCATGTGCACTTTCAGAGAGAAATATCAGTCAACGGCTTCACACCTGCATTAAAGGAGCATTACACCTTTATTACCAGCTGATCCATCCTGGAGAAACTGACAAACGCACAACGTTAGACTGATCAACTGTGTAACGTTGGAAAAAAAAAAAAAATCAATGAACTACGATCATCCAGCGCCCATTCACAAAAGAACATCCTCCTCCTTCATCACAAGACAAGTACACATGCTGCAAAAGCGACAAAAGACATGATTTTAAGTCTTGGATGTGAAGTTTAGCACATCCAGCCTCCTCACCGGACACAGCTCCATCGGATTAACACTTGTTTAGGTCACTGCAACATTCACTCTCTGTACAACATTTAAAAAAATTTCAAGGATACATCAAATTACACAGATGGATTAATTTCTGCAAAATTCGAATCCTTCTTTCGAGACAGTGTTCATTCTTTGCCAGATAAAGTAGGTAGCAGGTCAAGGAATCTACTGGTGATTACTTTGAAGACTTTAAACCGTGTATTATTTTAGAAAATCACAAGATCATACGATTTGTTCAAAAAGGCCACGAACCAACGCAGCACTCTGATAACTGTATAAATTCTGTCCGCTTGTGCCCCGAGTGACTCACCCCTGCAGCTCGTGATCAGATGGTGTGTACTTGTCGGTGACGTTGGCGAGGTCTCCCAGGATCTGTGCGCTGTAGATGGTCAGGCAGGCGAGCAGGATGAGCTCCTGCCACGTGGCGCTCAACAGGCGCGTGTAGTCCTCGATAGAGAGCTCGCAGAAGAACGGCAGCTTCTTAATCCACGAGATTTGACGGAAGAGGAGCTCGTCGGCCAGACGGCACAGCAGGGCAAAGAGCTCCACCTGGGTCACCCGGTACCTGCAACACACACATATATGACACGTGTCTAAGTGATAGTATTACATAGGGCATTTGCTAGACAAGTTCGGACACAGACATGAGATACTGGTCATGAAAAATAATTTCTCATACATTTCTAACCAAATAAGTTCTTTTTTTTTATAATACTATAAAAATTCCTGGCTGTTGTTTGTCTACCAAGACTCCATTTCAGCACTGTTAGTGTGGTAGCATTTAATGTGGATTCAAGGTCAAACTCTGGTTTGGGGGAGACCCGTGAACCCTGTGCTTTTGAGAATGAGCCTCTGTAGGTTCTTATTGAGCAATGTGATGTCAAGTGAGGTGGGTTTAATTGTCAGGAAGTGCAAACACACACAAGCGAGACGGGTGCAAGAACATAAAATAAAGACCCAGGACCGGGAGCACTAGCTAGTCAGGACAACAGATTCTTGTGTGTATGTATTGGATATGTATACATGATGAGGATTTCTGTAAGTCACTTCAGTGAGTGAATTCACTGATCAGAGTGTTAAATGAACACCGGTGAGAGCTCGAGCTCACCCGTCCTCGATGAGCATGGGAGTGGCCAGTGGTGCCAGTTCCTCTGCTGCCACCAGCTGGCTGATTAGGGTATGACTCTGCGGGTACAGACTGCGGGGCTGCGTGGCGTAGCCGAACAGGTGAGGCAGGAACTGGTAGTGCTGGGCAACGGCGCTGCTGATGTACTGCTCCCTCAGAGCGGCTGTGTAGCCATTCAGCTCCACCGAGCGACTGCAGGGAGAGGAGAGAGAGAGAGAGAGAGAGAGAGAGAGAGAGAGAGAGAGAGAGAGAGAGATTACAAAGAGGTTCTAAACAGACACTGGGTCTCAGTAACACTAAAAGAGAAGAAGGCTGAAAATTTTGGGGTTTTTAAATGGTGTGTAAAACACAAATATAAATGGGAATAAAATAAAATTTTACAATAAGTGTAGATCCAAGCCAAAGAAGGTGTACCTAATAAACTGGCTGGTTTAGAAGTAATTTATGATGCAAAAATGAAGAAACAGGGAGTCAGAAAGCAATCGTGTCCTGACTGATCAGATCTATTCGAGGTAATGTGAAAATGTGTAAATGACCGTTTTCCCCCAAACCCTGTGAACAGTGACGGAATCAGAGGCGCGTGTCAGGACTGCACTGGATTTATTGTGCGTTTCATTGTCACAACTGAGGCGAAGGAAGGACAGGAGACAAAAGGCGTGTGTCAAAGGCACATCTCATCTGTTGGTATGGAGCGGCGGCTTTGACAGACATTAAATGCTTACTTGGAGGAGAGAGTGGATGCGGGAGAAGGTTGGTTGCCATCGGAGACGCCGTTGCCAGGGGAACTGTGATCGCTGTCGCCATTGTTGCCCCAGGTGTGCTCTGCCATGTTGGCCTCATCCTTAAATTCCTGACCAGACATGATCCGCTCTATCTCCTCGTCCGAGATCTAGTGTGTGTGTGAGAGAGATAGGGAGAGACAGACGGACAGAAAAAAAATAGACAGATAATGAGAAATAAATAAAGCCAGACGGAAAGAAAAGCAGAGAAAGAGACAGAAACAGAGAGTAAGGCAGAGGGAAGGATGGAGTGAGACAGCAACAGTGAGAGACGCAGAGATAGAGACACACAGGGAGAGACAGAAAGCAAGAGGAAGACGAAAGATGGACAGTACAAGTGAGAGCGACAGATAGAAAACGACATCAAGGAAAAAGAGAAAGATAGCGAGCAAGAGGTATAAAGAAGAAGAAACACCGACACGCAGTTTGAGAGACAAGGGGGGGGGGGGCAAGAAAAGGAATAAAAAGAAAAAGTGAGACAGAGAAAGGGCAAAAGAGAGATGGAAAGAATGAGAAATTTAAAAAAGAGAGAGAGAGGTTGAGAGAGATAGAGAAGGAGGGAGAGAGAGAGAGAGAGAGAGGCAAAAATAAAGTTATATTCTTTATAAAGAAACTTTTCTATTGTTGATCGTACACAGAGAGAAATTATCATTTATAAAGAAAAGCACGAGAGTGTCTGGTTTTAACATGAACTCTGCTCCTCAGTAGCGCAACCATTTGGAGGGGTTCAGGTGTGTGTGTGTGTGTGTGTGTGTGTGTGTGTGCGCAGGGTCAATCTGCCCCGGCGTAGGCTGCATACGTGTATCACTGGGGGCTTTACAGAGCCACAACAAAGCTGAGCTTTCATAACGCTTCTCCCCTTTCCACTCAACACAGCACATATGGCACATCACTCTGAATGGAGTCTACAGCTTAATGACTGCACTCGGCACAACTAATGTAGCCCCAACGTACACGCCAGCGAAAAAGAGAGGCCACGCAAACGCGCTCGCATGCAGGCGTGCGCGCGAACGCATTTACCTATTCAGAGCCGCTTATTTGTCAGCCCACACACGGCGTTTCATAATAGCGCGTGACCCACGCTAGCACAGACCGTGGTCCTGGTAATTAGGCATTTCAAGAAACACAAAAGAACATTTTGCTCAATATGAGAATTAAACTCTCTCACTCCAAAGGTGCTTGCGTGCACGTGTGCGCTCGCGAGAAAATAAAGATACCCAAACACAGCGATATGATGAGGCTAATACAGAGTGAATGAGAAGAATGACAAGAAGGTGCATTCAGCCGAGCTGCGGCCTTGAAGGAAAGACATTCCACTAATGAAATTAATGTATTTAGACTGCGGTAAGGGCGCCATGTCCTAATTCCCTCCGACACAATTCAACGTGTCGACATCCACGTCGGTATCGCGCAACGAGATGAAGGTGGTAAAGGAACTTCTCCCACTGTCTCAAAGAGGCACAAAAAAAGAGAAAGGAAAGGGGAAAAAATGCAAGCACAGGGGAGATAAGGAATGGAAACCAAACGGATTAAAAAAACGCAATGAAAGAGTTTACCTGAACAGGCCCGATGCTTTTGTTCCTTCCGCCTGGCATGCCATCCTCTCTGATCGCTGAAACACGCAATGCAATAATCCAACGCTTAGAAATGATAAGTGAAACAAATCAAACAGTAACCAGTTGATAATATAAAGAACATCGTGTTCTCCTCCAGGCTGCGAGCATACATCTCTAAATCATCACACGCTGCGGTCCTGAAATCATTAGCGTAAGTACATATGAATATACTAATACATGCTTTATGCTTAAACAATCTATGTAAATGTTATGAACCTTAAGGCTACGAACCTTACGGACACGAATATGTTAATAAAAACGTTACAATTAACTCGCAAATATTTTCTTCATAAACGCATTAAAAATTTTGCTTCTATTGAAGGACGATGAACTACAGAGCGAAGAATGACACATTGAAGGACGCGAACTGAATAAAGTGGTAAAAGGTGAATGAAAAGAATGCGGAGGAAAAGTGGATAGATCAGTGTTGCCCGAATTGAGTTCAAATCTTTGTCACTTTTTATTTCATTTAGGTGTATTTTCTTTCTCGGTTACAGATTTACTCAGGACTAAACAAAGCATTACAGCCTGTAACGTGGAGGGTGTTTGCATAGTGTGTCCACTAGGGGGCGACACAAGCTAAGAAAAAAAGCTCTTTTTTTTTTCTTCTTTTTTTTTCTTTTTTAACTACTTATTGATAATCTTTTTTATTACAAAGGACCAGAACTCAGTTTCTGTTCTGTAGCACGTATGCAAATCATTCGATCATGTTCATATCCCAAACACAGCCCACATTTTTGCCAATCAAATACTCAGCGTAAAAGACGGCGTGTTTAGGTTTAGATGGTTGGAGAGCAAAAGCGTGACCGTGGGGGGTGTTTGCAGATCAGATTGGAAAGTGCTCTAAGCAAATACTGAGCCACACCTGGCCTCGTTTACTGCTCCACCACAGACTAGATGGATAAAGAGAAATATTTTAATCATGTACATTTTTAACTTAAATATTATTAAAAAAAAAAAAGAAATAATCTCCAAATGACTTGTTACTGTAACTGAACATAAACAATTGCCCTGATTTCTCTCGATGCTCTCTAGACTACGTTCTATTCTCACTATGGTACGTCTCTGATAAATCTTTATATTCCTTTATACTTTCTATTCCTTTATATTCCTTTATACTTTTAACAGAAAAAGTTTTAGACTGCAACAAACACTAGCTTTTAAAAACCTTCCCTCCAAAATCAACCGCATCAAACAACAGTCCTAAACTGCTCACGTTTGAAACACTGCCATACTCGACTAAAATTTTGACATTTTTAACAAGTTTTAGTAATTGTAGACCTGAACTGTTAACTTTTTTTTGTTTATAACCACATTTTATGTTTACATTTTTTTTTTAATTTACTGATATTCAATCCATTTTCCTTTTAATATACATGACATTAAGAAAAGTTCATATGAAATTAATGCTTAACGCTAATACGAAGATGTCGTATCGTGATGGACCTGATGGAGAGAGACGTTGATTATAATGTCAATATTGCGATACACTGTCTTTATAACATTTCAAAGTTTTCTTCTTCTTCTTCTTTTTTTTTTTTTTACAGTCTGATAGTTTTGGATCTTTAAAATTCTTTTCAGCAAAATTTAAATAATGAATGTTTTTTAAATACAATAACTTTGCTGGCGGTTTGTTAGTGAACTTTAAAATCGTGATACATAATGTGTTTAAATTTTGCGATATGATCTTGTCACATTTTTCACATCCAGAAGTACTGATAATGCACGAAAAGTATATTGTGATCTCATTTATCAAAATTTTAATATATTATGATGTATATCGATGAGCCCTTTTGCTAACTGTGACTAATAAGAAGTTGTATTTTGATTGAAATATAATACAGTATAAAAGAAAAGGCTGTAATAATTACAGTGTTTAAGCTCTTATTGTACAGCTGTAACTAAAAAGTGACGTGTCAGTGCATGTTGAAGACGAAAAAATTGAAGACGCTCTCGCTCTCTCTCTCTCGCTCTCTCTCTC
>JAOVYU010000041.1:2875012-2886229 GCA_025674565.1 Synodontis membranacea | reverse complement strand
CTCTCTCTCTCGCTCTCTCTCTCTCTCTCTCTCTCTCACCTTTTCTGTTCATGCCCATCTGTAGACACTTGAGCAGGCGGCAGTACTGGCAGCGGTTGCGCTGCTTGCGTGACATCTCGCAGTTCTTGTCACGGCTGCAGCGGTACACGCGCTTGTTGCAGATGCTGCGCTTGAAGAAGCCCTTGCAGCCCTCGCAGGAAATAATGCCATAGTGCAGTCCAGTGGCGCGGTCTCCACAGATGAGACAGGAGCGCTGCTCAGCCTGGTCATCTAGTGCACACACACACACACACACACACACACACAAAGGGGAAAGAAATAGGGTTAGCTCTCTACCTGCAGCCAAGCACAGCTAATGAAGCCACAGCGGGTTTCTCTCTCGCGCACACACAAAGCTTTTTTTTTTTTTAAATGGAGGTAAAATATGGGAGAGAAATTTATTTTAATATGAGAGAAATTGTACATAAAAGAAAAACGTTCAAAATATTTTTAATTCATAACTGTAAAATGATTTTTTTTTTAATTCTTATTTAAAATAGACAAATATGGAGGTATGCTTCTTGTCATATAAAGAAGAAAAAAAAATCTAATTTAAAATCATTAACACTGGAATTATAAAATTGTAAAAAAAAAAAAAAGAAAAAAAAAGAAAAAAAAAAAAAACCCAACATGTACTCCCAAAAAAAAAAAGAAAAAGAAGAAGCCACACACAGCGTGCACGTCTTTAAGCAAGGCCGTGAGCAGATGGGCGAGTGGTGTGGCTACGCTGCGTGGTGTGTTACTGAGGGAGAACGTGCCGGCTCACAGCCGCTGCGTTACGGCTGACTGGGCAGGAAGAGGGTTCAAACTTAGAGCGGCGGAAACACGAGCCCTGCCTCGCCCTCTTCATCCTTCAATGTGATCTCTTACTGAGTGCTTTCAGTGGCCTGCTGGAGCCTCGACCCCCCGCGGAGACTCGTGACGGCTTCGATGCACGCGTCACTCTGAAGGAGCCGTTATTCCGGCGATAATGATTAAGACGTATTATTAGGGATGAAATTGAGATGCCAATGAACCAAAGTAGTGCTCCAGAGATTTGCTGTGACTAAAGAAAAATTCAGACCATAAACATGAAGAACGTGAGATGCCGAGAGAGACAGACAGACAGACAGACAGACAGACAGACAGAGAGAGAAGGAAAAAGCTGCAGTGGCTTGAGAATGCAGTGGGGTCAACTGCCGGGGCTGGGGGGCTATTAACGAAGAGTTCAAGTCATAAAAGCAGGGTCATGGCCCAGAGCCTTTTCTCCTTCCGTATGAGAGGGAGTTCCTCTGGCCTGTCGTTACAGCGGAGTCAAGAACAGGCCATTCAACCCATCTGACATGCCATTTACTCTTGTATGAGACAGTACGATTACAGTGGCTCTGAAAAGCCCTGCTCCGTGGCTTTCTCTTTTGTAAGCACAGCAGCCTTCTGGGGGTCAGCAGTGCACGAGAGATAGCGGGACTGAGTGCTGGAAACAGTCTCAGAGATTCTCTCTCTCTCTCTGTCTCTCTTGGCAGACATTGTTTAGTCTGATAGCAAACAACCACCCAAATGACGAGTGAGGAATCTGGCTACCTGTGAGACCATTAAGAATGAATCCCTCCCTCCTTCTCCCTCTTGCTGTTAAATGAAGAGTCGGAGAAGCCTTTCCAGTGGATTACCATGTGAATGTGCGGGGCTTTGAGATGCCTGAGGCGTGCTGAGCGAGAGCTTTAGCGTACTGTACCGGCCCTGCAGGAGCCGCCCGGATCCAGCCACACAAAGAATGATGGATTAGGCTTATGCTGCTCAGTAGGCTTTCTTTTTTTTTTTTTTCCTTCATTTACAACTCATCAACTCCTCGATGGAAAAAGACACAGTGACGAATAAAGCGCGGTGCCGCATGGGGCTTTACATATGCAACACTTAAATTATAAATAAATCCATGTGGCAGCTTTTAGAGATGTATTAATGTTCAACTTGAAATTATAAATTTGTTCCGGACCATATTTAGGAAGACGTCGATTTGAACATCTTTTCATGCACACCAACAACAAAAAATATATAATAATAATAATAATAATAATAATAATAATAATAATCCACAGCAAAATGATCATGACATGCCCAAAACATTTGCTATTTTCCTCCAGAGGTCACCACTGATACACGCTTGGATGAACGCCGGTGAGATCAGAAGTGGAATTCTAACTAGCTGTGTGCTGCAGTTGATGAACATTAACAGATATTTTTAAGCAGAATTTTGGTCTTTTTCTAGACGGGAAGTGACAGATGTGTGCATCCAAAAAGCACCTCATGTGAATTCTGCAGATTTGCACATTGCGAGAATTTCTACTCCAATCAGAATAACAATTTTTTTCTTTCTTTTTACGAATAAAATTAAACAGATATTTCACGTACAGCAGAATTTATACTTAATGTTAGGCTCAACTGTTCAACAACATATTTAATAAACCCTTTATAAATACACCTTTTGGTCTTTAGTGGTGTTTTTGATTGCCATTCTACAGATTTCATTCTGTAGAGCATTCACTCCCTGTGAATATTTTTTTGTTGTGTTGTTGAAATGCAACTGGATTTGTCATCGATCTACACAAAATTCTGAAGTCTTGTTTGAAGTCTGAAGACCCCGTGTTAGTTTCTTTGTCATTAAAACGACTCCAAATGCTTTACAGTAACATTGACTTCCCTCCAGTGCAGACCATTTGCCTGGTTCTTACAGCACGAGTAGTGTTATGCAGGATGCATTCGTGATCGTAAATAATCGGCCAGCCTACGAGAAATGGCCGACTTCCTACAGTGAGAGAGCGCTGCTCCTGACGCCGGCTTCCTTTATTCACACGTCGACCCTCTTTGATTGGCTAAATTTGTCACCCCTCTCTTTCAAGTGCATGGCCACCATATAAACCTGGAGTTCCCTCACACCTTCACCCACTTGATCCCACAGCGTCACCTCACGAGGCCCGCCTCCGTCTCAGGCTGCCCTGTCACTCACTCACACACACACACACACACACACACTCACAAATGCAGAAGTTTCCAGTTTGTCACAATTTTCTTTTCTAGGAAAAAAGTTCAGTACTTGATGAAAAGTTAGCATTAGTATTCTTAGTAAGCAGGAACAAAAGTCACCACACACACGCACACACACACGCGCGCGCGCACACAAATGCAGAAGTTTCCAGTTTGTCACAACGTAGATTTATTTCTAGGGGAAAAAAAAGTTATCCTTGATGAAAAGTTAGCAGCAGTATTTTTAGCAAGCAGGAACAAAAGTCCCCAACCCACACACACACACACACACACACACACACACACACACACACACACACAAACAGCAGGTTTTGTACCAGAAAGGGAGGGGGGATGCAAAAGGCAGCATTCAGCCTCATCTTGAACCCTTTGCCTTGGGCTGTATATCCCTCCCTCTACACACACACACACACACACACACACACACACACACACACACACACACAGAGAGAGAGAGGTGGCTCAGACCCCCTGTTGGCTCTATTAAATTGTGTATTGTTAGCCGGAGGTCAGGCCTGGTTTCATTCCAAACTTTAGAAGGAGCGGAAGTTGCCAGATCAGCACTTTTAACCCACTGCTGCTGCATAACAGATGTTCGTGTTCCTGATAAACACACACACACACACACACACACACACACACAGTACTGTACTGTACTGTACAGACTGTACACATCAGCATTGTCTTCCGCATAGATCATCCTAACCTTCATTAAGCACTGATTTTATTTTTTGAAAACCTTTGTCTGCTTTTCACACACTTTCCATCAATAACATTTATTATTATATATAAGTATTTCTGACTATAGGAAGAGTTACGGCTGCACGAACGTTGCTTTAAACTGTGAATTTATTGAGCTCACCTGCATCTAGTGATCTGAATAAACACTACATTACATGTTGCTTTATTTAATCAGGAGCTCTTTTTAGAGATATATATATTGTTCTATTTACTGTGCTATTATATTTATAATCACATCCTGAAATTGTATTAGGTTCAAGTCAGTAAAGAGCTGTTTAATTTTTATTTACACAGACACACACACACATATATATATATATATATATACACACACACACACACTACAGGCTTGGAAGATCATTAATAATGAAAGAAAGGTGAACAATAAGTATTAAAGGTACTAAAATGAGTACTCTTAACTCTAGCGACAAAGAAAGTACCTCTTCGTACGTTATTCAGATCGTGTAAAAACAGAATTTTATTTTCATCATGCACAGGATTCAAAGTTTATCAAAAAATGAGTCATACTAATACTGATACATCAACAAGGAGGAGGAAGACGCCATTGTTCTTACTGAGGGGGGGGGGGGTAAGAGGTTTATGCTAATGTAGGATCGGAGGATGGGTTCAGAGAGAGAGAGAGAGAGAGAGAGAGAGAGAGATATAGAAAGATAGGAAGAGAAAGAGGGGGAAGAGCTTTTTTTTTTTTTCATTAGAATTAAACTGGTTTAGAGTTCCAGCTCTGCTGTACTTTTCCACTCGTTCACAGAAAAAAAAAAAAAGAAAAAAAAAGCGGGGGGTAATAAATAGGACGCTGGGGTCGTGGGCTTGACTTAGTTTATTATTCAGTTAATTCTAACTGTACGTTAGAATTACATTTAAAGCTTTAAACCTACACTTAAAGGAAGTTAAAAAAAAATTCCAGACAGACCCAGAGCCAAAACATGAATGAATCGGTGGAATGCGTAAGAAAGCGCTCCACTCCCTACCCCTTTCTGAGCTCATCTCATTAGCATTTGTTAATGAAGTCAGCTGCTTTTGATTCTTCAGCTACCACCCTGCTCGCATACAGTGCTGTGAAAAAGTATTTGCCCCCTCATTGAGATTTCCGAGTCTTTGATGTAAGCGATATTTTTAAAGGGACGGTTCGATTCGAACAGCTGGATAATATATTAAATATTAAATGAATGTGTGTTGAAAACAGAGCTCCGTGGTTAATACGAGAATCTGTTCGCATTTCAGAAACAGAAGGATTGTGTGCGGATTTATCAATGACACGGACGCTACGTGATAAATCTTCAAATGCAATCTAGTCTACAGAAACTTCTGCCTTGTACACAGGGCTTTCCAACAACAAAATCATGTCCAAAAAATAAATAAATAAATAAATAAATAAAATAAATGGAATCAGTAACAATTCATTCGGTCACATTTTCAAAGCTTCCTGATCAGGATTTTCTTCTCGAGGCTTGGACTAATCGGTTCTTTTTAGGTCAACTGTCTTACTGCATAAAGTTCTTTGCTTCATCTTAGAGACCTTAAAGCACCGACACTAACGGAAATGGGGGCTAATACTTTTTCACAGCACTGTAAGTGGGTCTAGGTCGTTTATCACATCCAGCTTATCAGTTGACCTGGTTGTTTGAAAAGCCTGATTCTTATTTACACGAAAGTGGGTTGGGGTTTTACTAATAGTGACCAGCTGTACTTAACATTAACATAGCACTTTGGCTTAACATAGCAATTTAGCTTAACATAGCAATTTAGCTTAACAAGATAGCACGAAAAGCATCAAGGTTAAGAGGGAAACCAGAACGAGTCTCTCGGCTAATCAGTAGTCGTTCCGTGAGTGTGTTCAGGTCCTGGTGTGTGTTATTTTTGCACGTTTGGACTTTCTGTAGCTATTATAGTCACGATCAATACGTGAGACACGTGCAAACATCACAAGATCGGCCTCGACGCTACTGATCAGCCATTAGCCAGATAACCTCGGCTTTAATCCTCCAGACTGTCCTGCTAAACCTCTCCTTCTTATCTCCAACATGAGCTATGCCATGCCACGCGCTTTGATCTGAGGCCTTGGAATTTTGGGTTTTTTTTTTTTTTTTTTAACTAAAGTCTGCAGAAAAATGAAAGAAAGAGAAAATAAAGGGGAGATTTATACGAAGGCCAAAGTCGACAAGTCCACAAACACGCACAATTCCAAGATTTTGGAAGGCTGGTGTGAAATGCAATGTGTGTGTGTGATTTTAATACACAGCTGGAGAACTTTGGGCTTTAATAAGCGGGGGAAAAGGAAATCCCTCTAAAGAGGTTTATGTTAAAGTGATCTGGGGAGCTTGGTGACTTCACTATTAATAATATTAATATTAATTAACCATGTGATAATGGAGATCACTGTAGCTATAATTAACTACCGTTTATATATTTCTTTTAGTTATTTAGTTACTATAGTGAAAAAAGCTAAATATTAAATATTGAATTAATTTTTTAAAATAAATAATTTGTATTTTTTTTTTTTTTGTGATATCATGGACATGGTGATAAAGCTTTTTTAAAACAAATCAAATTACAAACTGACTGGAAGCAGCTGATATGGTCTTAAACTTTCATACTAAAGTCTTTTAAATTGTACTGTACATTTTTGTAACGTTAAAAAAAAAAGCGTTATATTTATTGGCATCATCAAGCTTTTAAGTTTTTTAACTGTATTTCCTGCAGCGTGTGAACAAACCTTTTTATCGTGATGCGTATTAAGTATCACAGAAATGCCTCTGAGTATCGTGATATGATATTTTTGCCACATCACTCATTCTTTCTATCTTAACTCTTCGTATTGTATCGATGCCAACATCAGCATTATTTTAAACTCAAAATAAGCAGCTTTCTGTTTCCTAGTTTCCTGTGAATTCATAAAATCCCCAAGGGTGCCAATAATTTTAATGGCACCATTTCCCTAGCGTGCCTAATATGTGAACGATTCCGTTATATTCACGTATTAATTCACGTGACGAGAGGAGACGGAGGTTCCTGGTGTAGAAGCATCGCTGAAAGACGTGTAAACCTTTCGTTCTTTCGTTCTTAAAAATCGACCTGAGCTACGGAGACAGAAAAACAATACGCTCGTGTTCCTGTGTTCAAATCACCGAGACTCGATCGATGGATAAAGCGCTGTGCAGGGGTATCAGGTGTGTGTTAGCTGTGAGGAAGGGGTGTAAATTGTGTGTGGCTCAGATTTTATTTTAAAAGACACAAATGGAAAAGGTGTGTGCGTGCGTGCGTGTGTGTGTGTGTGTGTTCCAGTATAAACAGCCAGCAGCGTGTATGGGTTTGCTATCTCACTTCAACCTTGTTTTACAGACCTCCTCTACAGCTATTGATCCACACACACACACAAGTTTGAATCCCTTCCCCCATAAGTGTATATACACACACACACACACACACACACACACACACTCAGAGCACCCCCTCGCCACCCAGTCCACCCACAGATGCCGCTGAGAGGTGACTTCCTGCCCAGAAGAGTGACGGATGAGAGGGAGAAATGGAAAAACAGAAAAAAGGAAGCAGAGAGAGAGGAATATAGAAAAAGAGGAGAGAGAGAGAGAGAAGCAAACCTGAGAGATCTTCATCCCCTCCCTCCTGTGGGTAACAATAACACAGGAGTAGGGCAGGGGCAGCACGCTCAATAGGATTAGCAGCGGAGGTGGGGCTTTGTACAGTAGGGGCTTTTGAAACACACACACACACACACACACAATGGAGTTTCTGCATAGCACCCTTGGTCATATTCAGCTGTGACTGACTCCATTTTAATTCAACCGTCTTTCAAATTGCATTTCAGATCCACAAAAACGTTTTAAAGAGGCAAATCACATTTTCAAGATGAGTCGAAGGTGCAGGGTGCTAAAACTAATGACATCCTGATTCCGCTAAACCCGTGACTAAATAGCAATTCCACCAAATGGATGAAAGAAAAACAATCGGGAGAACACACTTCACACCTCGTATCGCGACGTGGCGATACCATCGCATCAAATCCCTGCAAGGAAGCCGGTGAGGAGCACGCGGTGCTGGCGGATTAGCATAAAACTAACATTCGCACTTCGGGAAGCTAATATCACGTCAGAGCGAACGAGAGGGGGGACGCTAATGATTAAGGAAGCATTCGATTGAAACGAGATCAAAAATAGGAAATACGAAGGAAATCTTTAAAGATCGCACGATATGATAAAATGGTTCGATATGGCGCAATTTTCATCAAGCATTAAAAAATAAATAAATAAATAAACAAAAAAAAACCACACACTAGTAATTTTTTTTCAGCTAACACTCAGATTCTTATTGGGGTTTTTCACACCATATTTGTGTTGTTTTTCTTTTCCTTTATCGTTGCTCTTGAGCTAAGCAAATGTTACGATGCTGGTTTTATGGTCAGCTGAGGAGGAACTGAAGTCAAAGTGATAAAAACCGGGAGGAATGAGGGGTGAAGTTTGGGCTACAGTGTGTGTGTGGGGGGGGGGGGTCTGTGTGGTGTGTGTTGGTTTTTTTTTTTTTTTTTTACCCAGATGAACACCAGGTCCTGCTGACCCCCGCCCCTCATTCCTCATTGCATGAACAAAGCTGTTCTGAAAACCTTTTCCAGATGGGATGCAGCCTGCATTCCACACAGCAAACACACACACACAGCAAACACACACACACACACACACACCTAATATCAAACTTGCTCCATCGTGAAACATGACCATCACACAAACACGCTGTAATCTTCACCTATCGGCATGATCGTGCATCCACGGCAGATGTGTTCTCAGCTCTCTACATCATTACCGCCGAGCCAGCTGTTTACATTTCCTCTGTTATGTAATACATCTGACTATCTCTCACACACACACACACACACACACACACACACACACTCACAGTACCAGGCCCATAGTAGCTCATCACACCTGTAAAACTGATTAATTAATCAAACACTAACATCTGCCGTTATTACATCGTATATTTAGAGCTATATTAAGAGAACGGAAGTCTTCCTTTTGCGCCTTTAATCACCTCTCATTGCTCAAGACGGACAGAATTCGGGGATTTTATAAAACACTTTCTTTTCAACCTAAGACACAAATTAGATTTTTTAAGCGTCCAGAACCACGTCCAGCATTAACAAAAAAGAAAAAGAAAAAGAAAAGAAAGAGCAACAGCCATGGCTCACTCGTTCTTTCCTCCTTTCCATTTCGCTCACCTTCCCATGAATCCATCTGATGTCTCTCCTGCCATTCAGTCATAAGTGTATCCTCATCGGGAAAGGCTTAGGCCTCATGACGCTCTCTCTGTCTCTCTCTCTCTGTCCTTCCTCTTGTCTTTCTCTCTCTCTCTCTCTCTCTTTCTACCTCTCTGTCCTCTCCTCTCAGCTCCTTCTGGCTCTGATCCTCCTCCTCCTGGTTGAGCCTGCTGGTCACTTTCAGCCTGGTCACATGACCACCGAGTTCAGGCCCCAGGGGTCACAGCATGGCCAGAGGGCCAATGACGTTGTGGGGGGTTATCTGAGTGGAACTGATAGCCCTATTTTTTTTCTCTCTCTCCCCCCCCCTGCATAGGAACAATACAGGCCTCCTCCCTTTTCTTTCTCTCTTCAAATGCACAGGCAGAAGATGTGAATCCTTTACTCAAAATGGCCGAGGGTCCGTTTCTTGAACCCTCGGTCGCTCTGCCGCCTACATCATCATCATCATCATCGTAATTATAACACGACACCAGACTCGCTTCTTAGCCTTTGCCGTGTACTAGAAAGGCCGCACCTTGCTAATGACTACCCCCCACTCCCTCCTCCTCCTCCTCTTCTTCCCTACTGCTAGGCAGCCACACATAAGAAGCTTTTCACATTCAAATGCAACAGGAGAGTGAGAGAGCACAGGAGGAGGAGGAGGAGGAGGAGGAAAAGGAGAAGAGCTGAGCTGGACTTTGTCATGTAGAGGTGGAGAAGAAGGGGGGGGGGGTGTAGTAGGAGTCGAGTATGAATGAAAGCAGCAGAGGTTCAAGTTTCTGCTGCAGCTGTCCACCCGTGCCTGAGCTTGGCCCTCCAGCTACTCCTGACACCCAAGCTGAGCGCCTTTAATTACGGCAAGGAGCTCAAGACGTTCCAGCAAGCTGTGCCCAAGTTTCCCCAGCGCCAAAAAAAAAAAAAAAAAAAACTTGAGTAAGGAACACACACGTGGCGAACACAAAGAAGCTGACGCTCAGCACAAACGTAAAAAAAAAAAGATGACTTCTTGGTGAAATGGTTTAAACCTTTTCGCGGTATGATAACCTGGTCACGGTATCACAATATTAATCGAACGCACAAGCAGGGGTGAAAATGTATCACAAAATACAACCCGGATTCCGGAATGTGAATAAAATGAAAACTAAAAGACTTTCAAATCACATGAGCCAATATTTTATTCACAGCAGAACATAGATAACATTGCGAACGTTTAAACTGAGAAAGTTTACCAATTTTATGCGCAAAATGAGCCCGTTTCAAATTTGATGCCTGCTACAGGTCCCAAAAATGTTTGGCAGGGGAGCGACAAATGGCAGAAAGAGCAAGAAAGTTGAAAAAGACTCAGCCGGGAGAACATCTAGCAACGCGTTAAGTTAAATGATATCAGAATAAAAAAAATCTCTCTCTCGCTATATATAAATATATAGCTGTGTGTGTGTGTATAGACATGATGTATTAATACTGAAATATAATACGGTAATACATTTCTCTGAGAGTACTTTTTTGAGTATTGTGCATACTCTAAAACTATCCAGTTCCATTGTCACTCTACGATTATTAAAGCTGATGATTCAACTTTTTTTTTTTTTTTCTGTTGAAGTGTGTCTTTTTACCAAATGTTTATCTTCTTGTCTTGAACTGTTACGTAAAAATATCTGTAGGCGTAATTTAAAAAAAAAAAAAAGTGATCTGGAGAACTGCAACTTCACACAGACACTTTGAATATTTCAAGGTGAAGTCTAAAGTCTAAAACGTCGATATCAAGGATGATGACCGTTAAAAGCCTTGGAGTGGGAAAAGTGTGAGCTCTACCACAACAACAAAAAAAAAAAAAAAAAAATGTACGAATGCACACAAATCCTCCTTTTAGCATGAATACTGTTTACAGCCAAGAGTTGTGCCTTCTGAAAGAAATCCTTTTAGAATCAGAAACCGCTTTTTGAACTCCAGCGTCTCCTGGTATGTTCAACTCTTATCTTTCAGATCTCGTCTCAGGGCTCGCATTCTCTCCTGAATTACTCTGAGCTCTTACTGAGCTTGAGGTCTGGTGGATTGAACCAAAAGCCTGTTCAAGTGTGTGTGTGTGTGTGTGTGTGTGTGTGTGTGTGTGTGTGTGTGTGTGTGAGAGAGAGAGAGAGAGAGAGAGA